>CAUYPK010009011.1:0-21824 GCA_963574355.1 Loris lydekkerianus | reverse complement strand
GAGACTTTACCTCTTTGACGTTTACAAGGATGGAGCTGGAACATATTCTTCTTAGCAAAGTATCCCAGGAATGGAAGAAAAAGTATCCAATGTACTCAGCCCTACTATGAAGCTAAATTGTAGCTTTCACATGAAGGCTATTAACCCAACTATAGCACAAGACTATGGGGAAAGGGCCAAGAAAGGGGAAGGGAGGGGGTAGGTTTGGGTGGAGGGAGGGTAATGGGTGGGGCCACATCAATGGTACTTCTTAGAATGGGTACAGGTGATTGAACTAATGTACACAGCTATAATTTAACAATAAAAAAAAAAAGACAATTAAACTGGTGAGAAAAGGCAAGAGCAGGGGAGAGGGATGGAAGGAGGGAATTGGTGTGCTCTTACCTAACAGGCACAACTTAGGGGGTATATGGCCTACTTCCTGGGTAAGGAGTTCAACTACAACTTGGACTTTAACTGACAAATGCAAACAATGTAACCTAATCATTTGCATTCTCATATTAATCTCAAATATTAAATAAAAACCTAAAGAAATAAAATAAAATATGAGTTTTCAAATAGTCTTAACAGAATTTAATTCTTTTCAACCATTTTGATGAACTTTCAAATTTCCATAAAATTCTAACACCCCCAAACCTCTTTCTTTATTGAAATACCTCAACATACATACATCTTGAGGTAATCTCTCAAGAGAAGTATATGTAGGGTAGTGTCTATGGCTCAAAGGTGTAGGGCACCAGCCCCATATGTCAGAGGTGGCAGGTTCAAACCCAGCCCTGGCCAAAAAAAAAAAAAAAACTGCAAAGAAAAGTATATGTACACAATACATATTTTATATCCTTTCAATCACATACTGACTTAATTTTCACCACCATGAACAATAGAAAAATAATACAGCTCTAGGTATTTGATAAGTAATTATCTAATTACAATTGTTCTGTAGATAGAGCTATAGCTCTTCCCTCTGCTTCCCTCCAAAAAGGTTAGAAAAATTCAAATTCTTGCTAATTCAAACTGTTGCCAACTTAAGATGCCAACAAAGAGGTTTTACATGCTAGTATTACATTTTACTAAAAAACTTAAGATAGATTATTTGGCTGTTATTATTAGATAAAATTCTTAAAACAGGTCAAGTTTCTAAGGCACATCTATCTAACTCTGAAGAATGTGAAGCTTTCATCCCATACACCTACTAAAGAAATCAATATAATTGAAAATAACTTTACATTTGTTAAAGAAAAAGGTAAGACAATCACTAGGTTTAAACTACCTATACCATTTTTGGCATAGGGGACCATTCATAAAAACCATAGGTAAAGTTAGAATCCTCCTTCTACACACAACAAACACTGAAGAACATTTAAAATATTTCTTTAAAATTAAAAAAAAAAATTTAAGTATTCACAAGATAAATAGATTCAGTGGCATACAGTAAACCATCCTTTAGTCCCTTTCTCTCACCTGTCTTCCCAAAGGCCAATTGTCATTATAGTTGCCCCTTTCCTAAATGCCTGGCCTGCGTCCCCTGGAGATGCTCTCCTCCAAACGGAGGTACTGATCCTCTGTCTCTTTGCTTTCCTTTTCCCTTTCATCACTGTCTTACCTCCCAGATCTAAGCCATTCAGCAAATCTTTACTTAGCCAGTCATAGTGCTTATTGCTAGAGATGCAACATTAAAAAATAGCTCCACCCTCAAGGAGCCATGAGACGGGCAAATAGTTCTAATGTAAAGT
The DNA here is from genome assembly GCA_963574355.1 of Loris lydekkerianus. Lineage (NCBI taxonomy): Eukaryota > Metazoa > Chordata > Mammalia > Primates > Lorisidae > Loris > Loris lydekkerianus. Next base: position 20,091 of record CAUYPK010009011.1, on the reverse strand, counting down.
GATATTGAAGAAGATACAGGTAAGGATGTCTTAAGGGCACAGAAGAGACACATCTCACAGTCTATTCTCTAGGTTAGCTTTGTCAGTATTTAAAGGAATATTTGTTATAATTAATCAAAAGAAAACATTAAAATTCCATTAAATGTACAAAGTACACATAGGTAATAAAGTAATATGCATAACTGAAAAATCTTATTTTTAAATGCCATCTGAAATCAATTTTTTAACTTAATGAGGATTTCATTTTCTCTTCTATTCAGAACCTATCCCATCTCAGTGTATGCAATCCTTTAGAATAATCATTGTAGCATACAAAAACAGTTATTACTTGTCTGAAAAACATAATGTTAAAGAAATGCAAAGCCCTGACCTCATTTATGTTCTTATAATGTTGGGCAATGAGATTTTTTGCTTCTTCAAAAAAATCTTTCTTGGTGATTTCTAATGTAGGACCTAAAATAGAGAAAGAGAAACATTTTAATTTTTTAAGTAGTTAATGTACTTTGTCAATCAAAGTGGTGAAACTATGAAATTTAAATTTGGGGGAAGTTATAAATCTTGCAGGATGTTTTAAAAAGTGAACTTTGCAAGTGGAAATTATAATAGGATGCGAAAGATGTTAACATAATGATTCTTTAACATAATATTTTGTTTTTAAAAGAGAAAAATCAGCTTGTAATGGTCAGAGTGACAAAATACACTACCAGGAAAATTCACAAAAATCGAAATAGCCTTCAATTCTGAAAGATCTTTCAATGATTTTATACAGAAGACACAACAACATATTTTGGGCATAAAAGTTATTAACAAACTTCCCTGTGCTTTCTATACTTTATGACTAGTGGATGAGAATATACATTTCTTCAAGAGTATTTACCACTTGCTATAAAATTACAACTGCAAAATAAAATGTCTCAATGAATTTACTAGATAGAAATTGTAGTGAAATAAAAAAAAATACATACCTACAGATGGATAACATTATAATGTTAACTCTCATCTCATTTCTAAGTTTCTTCATTTCTTCAACCAAGGCTATGTAAAGAATCTGCAGCATGTAGAATACATCATTCTTATTTAGTCTTGATGGATTTCCTCCTTGTATACCACCTTTATTATTAGCTGATACTGAGGGTATAATTGTTACTTGGCTTCTTCTAGACTCAATAAAATTTAAATATATTACCTATTCAAATTAATGTTTCAGACTGGACAGTGGGTTCCCTGTTTCTATGTCTTCTCTTTTTTAATACTCTTAGATCAAACCTTTCTCTCTCTTTACCCACTCAAATTTTAAGCAGTTAAAAACTCTATGTAAGCCAAAACCATAATGAGATACCACCACATCCACCAGAACAGCTAAAACAACTAATAATACCAAATGTTGGTGAGGCTATGGAACTACTGGAATGCTCAAATGTTGCTAATGGATAATCAGTTTGAGAAAAGTATAGCAATTTCTTTTTTTTTCTAATTTCATTTTAAAAAAAAATAATTATTATGAGTCCATAGTAGTTGTATATCTTTATAGGGTAAATGTGATGTTTGAAGTATAGAAATTTCCTATAAAATTAAATATATACCTACTTTACAACCCAGCAATTCCATTCCTAGGTATGTATCAGAGAAAAAAAAACAAAAAAACTTTACAAAACAGTTGAACAAGAATGTTTATAGTAGCTTTACTCATAATAATCCCAAACTGGAAACTCCCACATAGGTATCAACAAGAGAATGGACAGATTATGGTATACCTGTTCAAAGAAATATTACTTAGCAAGAAAAAGGAACCAAACTACTGACATGCACAACTCTGTGGCTAAATCTCAAAAACATTATGCCAAGTTAAGGCATTTACACAAAAAAGCACATACTGTATGATTTCACACACAAGAAGTTCTAGAGCAGACAATACTATTCTATAGTGGGTAAAAAAGCACACAGAACAGTGATTCTTCTATTAGGGCTACCATGGATTGACTGAGAAGAGACATGAATACATTCTGGGGTGATGGTATGTTCCATATCTTAATATGAATTTGGATGACACAGGCATCTATAATTTTACATCTGCATTTAAGATTTCTACATTTCATTATATGTGTTACATCAAAGAAAAACTATAAGCAAATACTGAATTCTAACTAATGATGTGCATGTCGCTAAAGGATGAATATGTAACAAATCAAGCGCAGTAAAATACTAATGGTAAGAACTAGGTGGTGGGTGTATATATATATATTGATTTAAAATTCCGCCACATTTGCTGTATGTTTGAAATTCTCATAATAAAGCATTGAAGGCAAAAGTCTCTCTCCATCCCTGCATAAAACATCTCCTTGCTTTTCACTTCAAGGTCTCATGGGCAAAGCCCAGTTCATATAAATTTCCCAATTTGAAGCCTTAAGAGGGGTTGTGCATATATGGTGGCTTATGTCTGTAATCCAAGAAGCCTGGGAGGCCAAGGTGGGAAGATCACTTGAACTCAGGGGTTGGAGACCAACGTAAGCCAAAGACTCTACTACTATTAAAGATAGAAAACATTAGCCGGACATGGTAGCTCATGCCTGTAGTCACAGCTACTCATGAGGTTGAGACGGGAAGATAGCTTGAGCCCAGGAATTTGAGGTTTTAGTGAACTACGACAATGCCAGTACACTTCACCTAGTTGACCAGAGGGAGACTCTGTCTCAAAAACAAAACAAAAGAAACCATAACAGACACTGCTGTCCTCACAGGGAACAATAAAAGAGTTCCTAAATCAAAACTGTGTGTTTCATCAAATTTCAACTAAAATCTAATTCTGCTTTGAAGCAGCCACTGCCCAAAACACTTATTTCATAGAAGAAAGGTAATGAGCTATTCCCAGGTGTGACCGCACAACTTGTCCTCTTTTTTCTTTTCTCATGACAATCCTTTCTTCCTTAATTCCCTTCCTCTGACTAATCAAATCTCCCTTACAATTACTTTCATTACAATTACTTATAATTACATGTCATGTGTCAGGTATATGACAAGCAATATAATAATTAAAATACAGTTAAGTCATGAGTTTTGTCGAAAATGTAGCTATGTAGAAAGCGTCACATCTCATTTCAGACAAAACCTTGAAGATGATCTAATCGTTATTTACTGGTGAAGCTCTGAGATGCAGAGCTGAGTGCCTTCTAAAGTCACACGGCCATGCAACAGTCCCATACAGGCACTGCTCTCCTGAGTTCCTTGCACACATCTGCTGTTTTTCCTCATGCCTTGTACTTCCTATGAGCACTGGAGACTCCTCTGAGATTTGGCTGGTAACTGAGTGAAACACTCGCATTTCGCTGACATGTGCCTTGTAAGCTAGTACTCTCGCAACTCTTGTACCCTTGTCACTTAACATGCTGATGCACCTGTTCTCATTTTCCCCCTTGTAACTAAAAATTAGCCTTTGGCAGAGGAGGTAAATTCCCAAGAGGGCATTTTCTTCCTAGCTGGACTTTCTGATGATCAGTGTGCCTGATTTCCCCTGCCCACCAGTGCCACCTGTCACCTTTGAACAGTGAAGAAGCTACTATGTACTCCGTCAACCCTAATGGCCTTCTTTGGGCCAGCAAGCAGATTCTGACTCAATGAGGTATTGCCATGGCATGCTCATCCAGTCAGGCCATGAGATTCTTGGGATTGTCATAAAGAAGCAGAGAAAGGCAGCCACAGCCGGAATGCAGCAATTTCACACAAACACTGACATAGATCTAGTGAAGACACTGACTTCAAACTGGCAGTTCTGAGCCCTTGCTGAACTTTAAGGTGTTCTAATTTTCTCCTATAAATAAAAATTAGCCTTTGAACAAAAGAATGTAATTCTCAAAGTAGCACAAGATAACTCATACCTCAATGCCTTAAGAAAAGGAATGCTACAGTCATTGTTTTTATTTGCATAATTTCCAAGGACATGCGTCTATTCAACAAATGAGTCTAAAAATTCCAAGAAATTAAACAACTCTTATATTAAGTATCTACTCAGTTAATAACCTTTGAAGCTTCTGTTTCTTTGTTCAAAACAAGGTAAGAATATAAGCATGGAGCTTTTACACATTCACGTTCACACCGTAACTTAAATTGAGAGAAAGTTGCCAAAGTCTGCCCCTTTTTTATGAAGAAACCAATACGTAAGGTTTTACTTATTTGTAAATGCATATCCATAGCACATAGAATGACTTTTAGGAGCTCTTATTCCTCAGTCACACTGTTTTTTGCTTGAATTCTGATTTGCTAGAATGCTTTCAGTAAGTGTGAGCAATTATTATTATTATTGGTATTATCTTTAGCTAAACTTTTCCCCAACAATACTTATATCATTAATTTCTTAGTCAATCCTCACTTCTTCAATAGCACAAAGATAAAAACAACTTTCTAATTTATTTCACATGAATTATTATTATAGTTCTTTTTATCCAAAATTAATGAATTAATATGTTCACAGATAATAAAATCTTCTCATAGTTGGGATTCTTCTTCTTACCAGAGCCAAAAGAAGCATTAATAGATTGTCATCAGAAGCAATACTAATTTTTTTTTACAATAAAGTTCATGAAAAGACTGAAATGGTCATATTAAGCTTATCTGAAACATGGGTATAAATATCAACATTTCTATGGGGAAAGTAAATGTGACCTCAAAGATTTTCACTAGTCTAAAATATTGTCTTAAATTTATTTTATCTTAAAAAAAAAAAAAAAACCCTCATCTATTATCAGCTTAATGTTACTAGTGATGGTTCATGAAAACAGGTTTCTCTTATTGCTGAGGAGGTTTCAGATAATTTCTCCAGCAATCCTCTGAAGTGAAGAAACAAAAAGAAAATCTAGTTATGGACACCACGACAAAGAATGAATCATCTCTTGATTACAATCTTTGAGCAAGCCATTTCTGCATCCCAGAGGACCCAGGCAGGGGCTTACAAATGTGTTTTTCAAAACATAACAAAAACAACCAGCTGCACTCAGAGGGTTTCCATCCTTCTCATAAAAAAATACATTTTTCAGAGAGGCTTCACAGAAACTTTCTCAGAGGACTCTCCTGAGCAAAGATGTATGGCCACAAGACTAAAGTCCTCCTCACAAATATCATCAGAGTAAATACCTGACGGGGGTTAGGAAAGCCCCACTGTGGGCACAATGGGCCTCAGTCCCGCATATTCATTAATTAACTACTAAGAGTTAGGGATGCTGTTTTGGTGCTAAATGTTCCAAAATAAATAAGACATTACTTGTCCCTATCTTCCCAGTGCTTAAGAGTCCAGTGCCAAAAAAATTTGTCATTAAGTACTAGGACAGTCTTTAAGATGTGCACTGTGCTAGAGGCCAACCTAAACCACCCACACCCTCTACTGCCAGCTCACTAATGCATGAATTTCCCTTTAAAGAGACAAGAATTTTTCATTGTATTAATAGAGCTAAGATTTAAAACAGGATATCCCAAGAGAAATAACACAGTGAATCAAATCCAGGCTAAGGCCTTGGTTTAAATTTGTCTCATTAATCACAGGGGCCTTGACAGCGCTTCCTTCTTTCCATCAAAGCAGCTCAGACCTTACCTGTTTTACATATTTGAGGTCTTCCTAAGTTATATTTTTCAGGAAAAAAAATTCTTTGCCAAAACTAATACGCACACAAGTAAAGAAACAAAGGTTTGAATATCAGTTCATCTGTGGAAATAACCTGCTTTTAAATAGGAGGTTAAAGGGCTAAGAGTGCTAAAAAGTGGGGAGAAACTGCAGAGAGGAGAAAATAGAAAGGCCAGAAGCTAGACCTCAGGTCATTAGTTCTGGGGTAAAGAGTTGTGGAAGTTGGAAAGTGAATAGAAGCTCTGTGGAAAAACCCTGTAGATAAAATTTCATTACATGTAATTGAAGAAAACATAAATTATTTCTAATTTATTCTTTAAAAAAGAGTTAAAGAACCAAGTAAAACACAAATTTCAAAGGGCATCCGGTTATCTTGTAAAACATATATTCAACCATTTTTCTCCCAACACATTCTGCATTAAGACCTTATAGACACACTTTTTCTCGCTTCCCCTCTCTCTTAATTTCCTGGTCTTCTTTCACAAAGTTTCTTATCTTCTTTGCAATAATAAATGATTAATCAGTTTCCTACATACTTCAGAGAGATTTTATAGTATATCCCACCCCCCTAAAAAAAAAAAAAATTCCTTCTATGTTAATATTTCTCAGACTGGGGTTAGGTTGCTACAGAGATATAGGGAATTTCCAAGTTCATGGCATAAAGACTTCAAATATAATTTAAGTATTAAATAATTATTGGTATGACCTGAAGGCAAAATGAAACTAGAGAACACTCCTACTCCACTTCCTGGATCTTCCTCCCTTTCTGCCCTTTCCATCTTCAAAAATACGCTGTGTTAGTCAAATAGAAAGAGAGTTAAAGTGATTGTCACAGAGCCCCAGTGGTAGCCCTGGGCAGATGCCAGCTGGCTTGTATCATACAATGTCAGGGGTCACAAGAGCAGAGGGGAGACAGCAGAACAGTAATAAGCTCAGGTCTAATGCAGCACTATGTTTCTCAGTCATGCTACCTATGCCCAAATTTAAGATTTCTCAAATTGTTGCCAAGTCTAGATTAACTCTAAAAGAAATAGAATGTGTAGTTAATAATAACCTACTGTAGTATTGTATACTCGAAATTTGTTAAGAGAATAAATCTTAAGTTTTCTCACCACACACACACAAAAAAAAATGGTAACTGTGAGATAATGGATATAATTTCACATTGGGTACATGTATCAAAACATCATACACCTTATACGCTTTAAAATAAACAATATTTGTGAATAATACTACAATAAAGATGGGAAAAAGAAATATACTGTGAACTACATATGTAATTTATATGTAATTTAAAATTTTCCAGTAGACATACTCAAAGAAGTACAAGACAAAATTAATTTTAATATATGATTATATATAATAAATTGAATTTTAATATATGATTATATATAATAAATTGATATAGAATATTTTATTTAAATAAAATATATCCAAATATTATCACTTAAACATTAACTAATATTAACAATTAATGAGGTATTATATTTTTTGCTCTATCTTCAAAATTCAACATGTATTTTGTTTGCATTTACACCTCAATTCAGATGCTAAATTTCTTATCAGAAATATTTGATATGTATTTAAATTGCATAAAGATGTTCACTTGATAAAGTAGATTCATATACCAAATTTGTTCCAAACATGCTTAAAAGTTTTCAAATAACTGATAATAATTGGACAGCACACTAAGTTAAATTTAAAAAATGGGAGGAATCCTTACAAGGAATACTAATAAGTGTAGTCCTTTGAGGTTCAACTGATGGAAAAGATTCATTAAAATGGTTGGAGTGTTATGCATTGTACATCAAGTTTTCGGTAAGCATAGATACTCACATTTTTCTTTTTCTGGCACAGCCTCTGCAGTAGCCATTTTGGGCAGTTACGATGATCTTTGTTGAAGTGTGAGCTCCACGTCCTTAAATAAAGTTACATTAAGCAATTCAGTGTGATGAATATTTATTTTTAGCCATTTCTTTCACTCACTCATAAACGAGTAACACTTTTTTATATGTTACCTCTCTGCTTCTGAAACTTTCGAAAGACAGTAACAATAACTGGTATTAGGTAGGGCTCTGTAGTTTATCGAGTATCTATATACATATCGCCTTACTAGTTCCAAACAACCTGATAGGAACTATTGTGGCACATTTGACAGATGCAGAAACTGAAGCTCAGAGAGGTGAAATAACTTACCTAGGTAAGCTGCTATTTAATGGCTTGTGCAGAACTCAAATCCAGATATTTGGGCCCAAGACCCCATGCAGGACCATCTCAGTCTTTCCTACTTTCGACTATTTACTTTTTACTTTCTTTCTACTTTCAACTAATACCCAATTAAAACCTGGCACACATCTCACACACTCTTGCCCTGGATTTCAGTTTGTGCCAGTCTTCTGCTCAGAATGTGGTCTTTTCACCTGTACTTATATATATCCTACCCTCCCTTAAATCCTAGGTTCAAATCCCACCTCCTTCATGGACACCCAGTCTCTAGTGATCTGTTCCTCCCCTAAATACACTATTTATGTTTTCCATGCCTCTCCCTTGAAACTTACATGCTGTCCTTGACCCTGGATGAATATCAGAATCACTGAGGAGTTTGAAAACATATTTCAAAGTCTGGAGAGGGGCCTACCATCCACATATCCTAGTTTCCCAAAAGATTTTGATGTTTAGTTGGAGGAATGAAACCTTGCCTTGGGCCTTGGCCTTCAGGCCTTCAGATCTTGGTTCCCAGCTCTGCACAGGGCGTTTGTGAAGGTACTCAATGAAAGGCCAATTCCTGGCTTCACTGAGCTTGACTTTATTGTTACTTCCAAAGCATTATCCAGAATACATCTAATGTTGCTTCCATATCCAGAGGGTCAGCTATGCTGAGCATACCACTATGTGTTCACACAGGTTTATAATTAGACACAGGAATATTAAATGCTTTGCAGAGTTCCACAGAGCCTCTTATTCTAAAATTCTTGTGTAAAATTGCTCAGTTGGCTGCCTCAACCAGCAAACTATGAGTGAAGTATTCAAGAGCTGTTAACCAATTTGGGAATGATTTGAGTAAATCTGTAAGTCAGCTTTGCCCTCTGAAAGTCATGACTGTGTGGCCTCACACTCTTAGATAAAAGACCATAATACTTTTCCTTAACTTCTACCCGGGGGGAGGAAAATACTATTGAGGTTACAGTTTTAAAATAACAAATCTGGAACATCCAAAAATGATTAATTCTCAAAATGTCAGCATTATACCCTGGGCAAGAGCACAGAACATGTGCCTTGCCCGCCTAGTTCCACAAATGAACCAGATAAATTAAAGTACTATACCTCCCTCAGCAATTAACAGTCAGGACTCATCTTCTGGTCTAGTTTAATTACTGTCTTCTTTATATTTAAATATAAGAAAATAAAAGTGTTTTGTGCTCTATCATTTTCTCATTTTAATCTCCATGGAAATGGACTCTTCTCTGGGGCTGCTGGCTCCCCCACCTTAATTCAGTGTGCCAGGAGTGTCAGCCTGCATTAAATTGGCTGGCAAGCAAGACATCCCACTGTCCTTTTAATGTAGAAAACTAGCCAAGCATCCTAAGAGGTGCTGGCATGGCAATGCCCCCCACAAACCTGAGGTGATAAAGGATGACTCTGAGACAGGAGCCAGGGGTGGAGGAAGGCTATGAATGATGGAATTGCTTAGAGTCGGGCACAGTGACAAAAAATACCAGCCAATAGGGTCCCTTTTCATTTTAAGTCCCCAGCAGACAGTTATGAGAAGCTGAGTCCTTTCTAATCCATTTATCATAATAAATGCATAGCCTGATTTGTACATGGGGCTTGCCTTCTATTTTAGAAGAAAAGTCAAAAATATAGCCAAATTAAAAAAAAAAAAAAAGATGCAAACAACTGTATGCCAGATATCAAAGGGGAATATAAGCATTGTGAAATAAGTTGCATAAAACCAGGAGTACCATGAGTTCAGAAGAGGATGATGTTATGGGGGGCTGAGAAAATGATACTGCAGAAGGTTCAAGAAGAAATGAGCTACCCCGTGGTGGACACGGTGTAAATCTTAAGTTCAGGACAGGCATCAGCCAGTCAGAACCAGATGCTGGCTAACACACACCTGTGGTACTAAAGAGCAGTCCTGAATGGGCCAAACTGTCTAACTTAAGAGGAGAGAGCGGGCAGGCGGGTAAGATAGACAGCACAAGCAAAAGCGTGGAGGTGCGAATGCACGTGGTGTGGGGGACATGCAGTAGTGTCTGTTTGATTTGAGTAGACAGATTTTATACTGCTGAAATGGTCAATGAACTATTGAAAGTGTTTTAAAGCACTGCCATACCAGTGTTCTCTAACGCAACTTCCATAAAGGCAAGGGCTTTGTTTTCTTCCCTGCTATATTCCCAGTGCCTTTAGCAGGCCCTGGCATATAAAAGGAGCTCAAAAAATCATTTGTAGAATGAATAATTATGGCAACAGCATGCTGGACAGGGATGTTGTATCCTTATGACTCCTTTGGCACATTTGCAAAAAAGTCCTTTCATCCTTTTTCTTCTAGTAGATGCAACTTAAGGCTCTCTCAAATTGGGTTACAGGAATGGTAATGATTTCTAATTTCATTTCTACATGGATAAAAAGCAAACAGAAGTGGAATCTATTTCCCTACCTTATTTCTTTAGCTTGACCTTTCTAAAGCAGATGACTGATTAATAAGACTTTATCACAGTCTCCTTTATAATTAAGTGTCCTGGTGGCAAATAACTGCCCTATGGTATTCAGCAAGATGCAGGGAAATGGGCCATGCACCAGGGATCTGGGAAGGCAGTTTCAGCAGTACGAAAGCAAATCATTTTCTGTCCCAAACTTTCTCCCTACTGTCCCTGCACTCCAGCCTTCCTAACCTTCAGTCACGCTTTCACCCATCCTCATTTCTCTTAGAAAGTAAACCTGTATCCATTTATCTGCTTAAACCATATATTTTGATTTCTCTTATATTTTTGCCTGTCACATACAATACATCAAGTTTTCTATATTTTAGTTTAAAAATATATCTGTTTCTCTCCACCTTCCCTCTCCCAGCCACAATCATTTCATTCCAGGGCTGCAATGATGAAATAGCCTCCCAAATACTCAATTTCTACTTGTTCCCTATTCCAATTCACAGCAGGAATCACATTCTTAACTGGGTACCAGACCATGTCATGTCCCTTCTACAGCTCCTGATGGCAGGGACAATAAAATCTAGCCTCTTGCCCTGGGCTCTTCCATCTCATGCAACTGACTAAATATGGATGAAAAGCTGGCATTCCGCAGTTTCACCCAGAACTGAATCAAGAGGATTTGACTTATCTTCAACGTAGTTTTCTCATTTACAAAGTAAAATTGTTTGGCAAGAAGACCTCTAAAGATCCATAAGTTTCTAAAACCATTGTTCCATTGCTTTTTTGTATGCTACACTAAAAACAATAGTTGCCTCTAAAACCCAACAGATTAATTTTGTGGTCAAGAGTTCCTAGGGTGGGCCCAGTGGCTCAGGCCTATAATCCTAGCACTTGGGGAGGCCAAGGAGGATGGATAGCTTGAATTCACAAGTTCAAGACCAGCCGAGCAAGAGCAAGACCATGTCTTCACTAAAAATAGAAACACTGAGGCAAGAGGATCTCTTGAGTCCAAGAGTTGAAAGTTGCTGTGAGCTATGACGCCACAGAATGCTACCCAGGGCAATAGCTTCAGGCTCTGTCTCAAAAAAAAAAAAAAAAAAAAATTCCTATCTCTCTCCTGTTCCTCCTACCTTCTTCTGTAATGCTAGTGCAAAATACCAAAAAAAAAAAAAATAATAATAATAATAATAATCAACATCAGGCCTCTTCTGGTCATGTTCCTAGTTGCAACCCCCAACACAAGTCTCTCAAGCCCAGGCTATGGGGATTTCACTCCCAGGTTTTGTCCTGGTCACTGTTTCCATTCTCTAGGAAGTATAAACCCCCCTCCACTTTTCCTCCTCACAGTGAACAAAGACCTTTAGATCATTTTCTGGATCTGCTTCCTAACTGACTTCTCCCTGCCAAGTCTCCTGGTTCCTCTTACTTGCCTAGACCATTATATCTGCCAGCACCAAAGAGGAGGAATAAGAAAAAAGAGAGAGAGAGAGAGAGAGAGAGAGCAAGTATTAAAAAAAAAAAAAAAAAAAAAGAAGCCTGAAAAATTTCTAACAAAAGCCAAAATAACAGGGCCAATATTAGACATCTAAAATGTGTAAACATACACAGTTGTCCCTTGGCATCTCTGGGGGTTGGGTTCCATGACCCCCTGTGAATACCAAAATCCACATATGCTTAAATTTCTATTATAGAATGATATAGTATTTGCATATAACCTATAAACATTCTCCCAGATATTTTAAATAATCTCTATATTATTTTAATACCTAATACAACGTAAATGGTATGTAAGTAGTTGTTATACTGTATTCTTTAGAGAATAATGACAAGAAAATAAGTCAGTATAGTTTCAATACAGACAAAATCAGCTATTTTTTAATATTTTTGATTGAATCTACAGATAAGAACACATGGATACAGAGGGCTAACCATACTAGATAACAGGAGAAAAGGAGAATTATAATTTCATCATTAAAATTAAGAACATTAGTCAGAGGGCCATAAAATGAGCTGGAAAAAAGATACTTTATGAATTTATGATTAATATCATGTTAAGCCGGGACCACATGCAACATGGAATAACATGCCTTTCCTGATGTACAAACTTTCTACTATTCTCTAATTAGCTCAGGTTAATATATTACCCAAAGACAAGAAGTAGGAAGGAAAAGAACATAAATAAATCATTAGGCTATCCCTCCAGCAGATACAGAGCTCAGAGTTTAGGAGCACTGTGGAGAAAGCAAACTTGTATTTTAGTCCCAATTCTGCCAAAGTGATCTGGTCTAAACCACTCAACTTCTCTGATTCCTACCTCCTCGTCTAGAAGTAAAACATTCAAAATTGACAAATAATATTGCAAATGGCAGCTTCAGCCTATGTTTAAAGGAACTCTTTCATAGAAGTCAGTGAGGATAAGAGATGAAAACCTAGATGTTCGGACTGAAGAGGGTCTCAGAGCCTCTCTCCAAAGTGGCCAGTCACTCTCACCTACCTTCCACCCACCTCCAATCCCAACACTCTAGGCTTAGAGAAGCACCATCAATGATCTTGCAGGTACTTCTTAACGTAAGATTTGAATATTTCATAAAATAGATGTTATGTTCTATTCCCTTGTGGGCATGCATGGACACTGACATTAATTAAGAGATCTCAAATATTCCCAGTTTTACATAAAATATTCAAATCTTTCAATCATAAAAGAAAGTGGTTCATTTCATTTCAGTTCTCAACTCATTAAAAAGGAGATGCTAAACTGAGAACATTTTCCCATTATACTTTAAAATTCTTTCAATTGCTCTTTTTAACTAAAATATACTCATTTTTTTACCTTTTGCCTCTCAGATTGGGTAAAGCCAAGCGTTCTGAGGCATATTCAACAAGCTATGGGGCGTTTTTCTGTGATCTTATTTTAAGGTTTTGATACAGATATGTATAAAATAGGATTTGGCAATATATAAACATGTACCTTGAAGGTCACTGAAAATCAGTGATTACCAATAGATGATGGTCTGGGGTTGGTGAGATAAGATTGTCATTCCACTATGGCTAAGTGGGGTAACTTGGGGGGAAAGGAAACAGATGATGTCAGATGGAACCTTAAGTAAAGAGATCAACTACTAAAGGTAACTGAAATATTGCATTTCAGCCCCTGTATCATCCAAAATTATAAACACAAATATAACACACATAATATTTTTACAGATCAATGAAAAAGATAGACAATCTAATACAAAATAGACAACCAAAGGGCAATAAGCACGTGAAAAGATGCTCATTCAAAACTCACTCATCATCTAGGAAACACAAAGTAAAACCACAACTATCACACACCAATCAAATGGCTCTTAAAAAACACTGAATGTTGATGAAGATAGACAACTAGTGAAAAATCCATACATTATTGGAGCATAAATTGTAAAGCTTTTGCAAACCATTTAACATTATCTTAAAAAACGAAATCTATACCTAAGATGTATCCTGTGGACCCCCAACACAATAGCTGATATTGTGGTTGGTCTGAAAGACATAAATGAGAATGATCGTAGCAGCGTTATTTTGTAACAGCTAAAAAACAGAAGCAACCTAAATGTCCACTGGCAGAATAGATTATTTTTATTTTACACATACAGTGGAATATTTCACAGCAGTGAAAATGAACTGCTATATATAAACACAAAATGATTTTCACATATATAATTTAGAAACAAGCCAGCATAAAGAGAATATACTCTATGCTTTATTAACATAAAGTTCAAAAATAGGCAAAACACAGGATAGTGGTGACCTTTTGGAAAGAGTGCAGTGTCTGAGACTGGAGCACCACGAGGGCCTGAAGGGTACTGGTAACATTCTAGTCCTTTATTGTATGTGCTTATGCAGATGTGTTCACTTTGTGAATATTCATCGATCTGTACTCTTGGGAATTGTGAGCTTTTCTGGTTATACATGGGTCACTACAAAAGTTTTGAGATATACAAAACTATTGGAGCATAAAAGAAACATAAAATCTGCATGGCCAGAAACAAATGAAGCCCTCTCAGCAACACCAACAAGCCAAGCAAGTTGATATTTGTACAGGTGAATCAGAAAGGACTATGTTACTATGTTAAAATATTATGAAGTGCTGGGGTGTGGTGGCTCACACCTATAATCCTAGCACTCAGGGAGGCAGAGACAGGTGGACTGCTTCAGCTCAGGTGTTTGGTCCATCTCTACTGAAAATAGAAAAATTAGCCAGGCATTGAGGTGGACACCTATAGTCCCAGCTACTCAGGAAACTGAAACAAGAGGATCATTTGAGCCCAGGAGTTTGAGGTAGCTGTGAGCTATGATGCCAAGCAATCTAGCCTGAGGCAACAGAGTGAAACTCTGTCTCAAAAAAAAAAAAAAAAAAAAAAAAAAATTAGAAGCTCTATGGCTCTCCTTGTGCAAGAAGCTAATAAGCTGACTCTAGGGCAGAATCTCAGAGTGAAAGTACCCCACTCTGTGGTCACTTTAATGGACACTAAAGGACATCTTTGGCTCTCTAATGTAAGAACATCCTGAATCCAGCCATACTCCTTCCAGTCAGTGGAAGAGAGACTGAACATGACTGTGTAGAAGTTATAGGTGATGTGTATTCTAGCAGACCTGACTTGCATGACCAGCCGTGGACAGCTGCAAACTGGGACTTGTATGTAGACTGAAGCAGTTACATGATGGCGCAAGGTGAGCACGGGCTGTGTGGGTTATACTGTCCCACATAAACCACACAAGGCAAGTCTGTAATGGGTTAAAAATGGCTTTTGCTAACACAAAGGCAAAAAGGGAACTGGGCTCCCCTCTGAGGCATACTCAGAGCCTGTTTCCAGAACAGTTTCTCTGATGTTATGCTCCTATTAAGCCCACTTGGTCAGAGACTTACAATGTCTCCGCTGGAGAAACAGGCCAGAGGTTGACAGGTGTTAAAAACACATTGTGTTTGGGGCCTAAAGGTCTCTGCCTTATGGAAGAACAAAGTTGTTACTCCATTATGAGGCAAACTAAGTGTGTGCTTGAGGGATTTTGTTTCCCCTTCTTCCCCAGGAGTTCTTTGTGATTTTTATTTGGATACCTTGCTCAAGAATTAACACATGTCTGAGTAGAAAGAAAAAGCAGAGGAAATTGTGCTGATTTGTAGACTTGGTGTCTCCTCACAAGTTAAGGTTAGATAGAAACAGTTTGAGATCATAGATTAAGTGTATAGATTAAGTGACCACCAGTGTATATAAGGGATCAAGAATAAAGATCCTTTGCTACACACCTTCTCATGTGATGTAGTCTGTTTCTTGTTTACCCTTAATAATTGCAGGAGCGAGCTTATACCCACAGCAAAGCTGCTGTTCTTTCACGTCTCTGGTCACGCAACAGGCTGGGTAGGCAGTGGTTACCTTAACAGAGACTGTAGAGGCTAAGCCCCTACCCCAAGGAACATTGGCTCAGAAGGCTGAGTTAATTGCCTTGACTGGATCCTTAGAACTAAGTAAAGGGGAAAATGTGAATGCTTTCCTGACTCTCCAAGTACACGGGGCATTGTATAAGAAGGGACTATTAAATTCTGGGGAAAAGGACATTAAGTATCAGCAGGAGATATTTCAGTTGCTAGAGGCAATATGAAAACCCCAGAAGGTGGCAGTGATGTGCTGTCATGGACATCAAGGAGATGCTTCCACCATCACTAAATGGAACTCGAGGGTTGGTACTGAGGCAAAAAGGGCTGCATTCAAACTGTACCAGGTGTTGCGAGTGGCTCCCCTCATCCCATAGGTTCCAGAGCTCACCCCTATCTATTCCCGGGAGGAGAAGGAATGGTTGGCAGCACAGTGGAGCCAGGAAGCAGAGGGAGGATGGATAAAGATGCCAGATGGACAAGTAGCAATCCCCCAGATTCTAGGAACCACTGTGCTGACAGAAGTATTTGACGAAGTTGCTGGGCCAGTACTTCTACATCTCCCACCTGGCAGCCCTAGCCAAAACTGTCAGTCTACAGGGTGTCACCTGCAGCCAGTTCAATGCGTACCAAGGACTGACGGTACCCCCAGGAATGGAGCAATGCCCTTCCAGGACTTCCAGGTAGACTTTACTGAAATGCCCAGGTTTAGAGGGAACAAGTACTGGCTGGTGATGGTCTATCAGACTTGGAATAGGTAAAAGCCTTCCCCACCAGGATAAAAAGGACTCCTAACATAGTAAAAGTATTGCCCAGAGAAATCGTCCCATGGTTTAGGTTGTCACTCTGGTTTAAATTTGACAGTGGGCTAGCCTTCATAACAGAACTAGTGCAAATAATAAGCTGAAGCTTTGAATAACTTATAGGCCTCAAAGCTTAGACGTGGTAAAGTGCATGAACAAGACCATAAGAGCAGAAATTGGTAAACTCTGCCAGGAAGTAAAGCTTAACTGGATACAGGCCTTGCCACTGGTGGTGTTCAAAGAGGCCTCTGTCAATCCTCTGCAATTTAGCAGGAACTCCTAAAAGAACTGGGAAGGACTAAACTGAATAGACAAAAATCCTAGAAAAAGTAGCAAGGAAAATCTCCACTAGGGTAATTAACTGTCTTCTGTTTAGTCTTTTGTGTCTGTACATCTTTTCTCTCTGAGGATCAAGGAGACCAAATCTAGGTCTAAAATCAGAAACTGGTCCCCCTGAGACCAAGGTAAAAAGGACTTCCACCATCATCCTGACCACATGCACAGCAGCAAAGGTGAAAAGAATCCTCACCTGGAGTCATCACAGCTGGCTGAATAGGGCTTCACTGCCTTTTGGAAAGTAAAGGTAACTTTTAAGACAGTCAACATGCCCTGCTCCAACCACATACTGGGAGCTGGCTGGGCAACGCATGGCTGAAGCCTGAGGAAACTCCTCAAGGGACTTGTCTTAATTGGACTTTGAACTTTGGGAAAAGGGGAGGGAAATGTCACAGGAAAAGTAAAACCTTGTATGTATATTAGCAAACTACCATAGTACTATAAAGGCCTGAGTAGAGAACCCAAGAAGAGTTCACAGTCCCTAAGACCTCAGTGCTAAAATGTAATTAATATTGGCACCTACAGAAACAAGCTGATATTGAGACCCCAAATTAAAGTATATTGGAGTCTCAAAAGGGGGGAATGAGAGAGGATACCTGAAAAGGTTGAGAACTAAGAGAACAGGTCTTCTCAAGGAGCCCACAAGGATACACCTGCAGGGTCCTGTCCATGGTGACTCAGCTCTTGGAAATTTATAGACTTAACTTCCTGGAACTTGTAAATTTCCAAGTTCTGTGAAATCCTGTAGTTCTATAGGGGCTGGAATAGCATCTCCCGCTTGATTCAAACTGGCCGATGAGTAGGGTACCTGTGGGGTGGAACTTTTTGACTGTCAATAAAAAGGGAAAGACCAAGCCAGTCAGGGAGAGCCGCCATTTGGAATTCTTTTATGCCATAAGCTCCCGACTGGTGAATAAAGGCCTTCCTCTTATTAAAAAAAAAAAAGAATTTTAGAAGCTATGTTTTTTAAATTTTATTTTTAGAGAATTTCAGTTGGAAGCTTATTTGTTAGAACGTGTGTGTTCAGGAACAAAAAAGGTAATAAGGCCTTATTTCTTAAGCACTCTGTTACATCGGAAATGTTTTCAAAATATTTTATGAAGATTCTTGCATCAATACATGCAGTTATGCCTTTAATGATAATTGTGGCTTGTTGTGACTCTGTTTTCTGATTTTCACAGATTAAAACAGCACTATTATAAAAGTACATTCTCTCAGCTATTAATCTTACATGCTTTAAATGGAAGCCATTAGCATTTTATAAATAATAAAGAGCAAATACTTGATTTATACAAAGCAGTTCCCTCTGAGATGTTTGGGACATTGTAAACAGTTAAAGACAACAATGAAAACACCATAAAGTTAATTACAACAAATTAAATACAATAAATTAAAGGTCAAAACAAACTGTTTGAAAAGAATTATACTGTGCTGAGAAATACTCATGTTAAAGAGGTAGATCTAGAAATTTCAGCAAATCATTAAATATTGTAAATCCTGGCTTTCACTTTTTTTCCTCTATAATCTTGTAAAAAAAAACTAGCTAATATTTATAGGCTCTGAAATGGCTTTAAAGAGTTTATTGTATAAGGGATAGTTTTAGGTAATACAATTTTAAAATTGGAAAGAATCTTAGGAGTCATCTTATTAGCCCCTTATTTTACAGGGGAGGAAAGAGCAACATGGAGATGTAAGAAATCTCAGCTTTACATGAGTCTATGAATGAACTAGAATAAAATTTCTGGTCTCCTGACTTCTAATAAAGTACAACTCCTACTGATGAAATTCCTCCCAGGAAATAGTTATTTTCTCTCCATAAATTCTTTCTTTACCATCTACCTACTCTGTGATTCAACTCTTTTTTTTCTCTGCTTTGTTCTGTGGAGGCAATGTAACATCATAGTGAAAAGCAAAGACGCTCATATGGGCCAGGATTCAAGCTCAGGCTTCCTCACTTTTCAGTTATTAATCTTAGGCCTTCAGTGACCATTTTGTTACAGTTTGTCCAAGTCTTTCCTGGTTTTAAAACTGAAGGTCCTAGCATTGCCTGTGGCTCAGTCGGTAAGGTGCCGGCTCCATATACCAAGGGTAGAGGGTTCAAACCCAGCCCCAGCTGAACTGCAACAAAAAAATAGCTGGGCATTATGGCAGGCACCTGTAGTCCCAGCTACTTGGGAGGCTGAGGCAAGAGAATCACCTAAGCCCAGGAGTTGGAGATTGCTGTGAGCTGTGTGATGCCACAGCACTCTACCAAGGGCCAAGTGAGACTCTGTCTCTACAAAAAAAAAAAAAAAAAAAAAAATACTGAAGGTCCTGAGTCCTATAAGCTGCCTAGGTCCCAAACAAATTGGGACAGCAACTTAGTTAAGTCTCTTGGCCTAACCTCTTTCATGTAAAAACACAAGACCAAATGAATGAAGGAATGAAAACATTGACTACAAAGCCTAGGCCTGGCCTCACCCAATAAGTACTCATTTCCAAATTTGTCACTTCCTCTTGGGTCTTTTTCCACATTGAAGATGCAAATTTGAGAATCCTTTAAAACAGAGATAATATGCAAACCTAAGAGATAGAATGAGTTCTCTGAGAAAGATGATAAGCGACAGACTCGCAGAGAATGGGAACAACATAGAAAAAAAACAGAGAACACAAAGAAAGGAGAGTGTCTCAAAGTCATAGCAGTCAACATAATCAAACAAGAAATGAAGGGATTCCCTTCATCTTCATCCTGGGATTCCCTTCATCTCCATCCTGGGATTCCCTCCTCCGCCATCCTGGGATTCCCTCCTGCTCCATGGAGGAGGAGGGAATCCCAGGATGGAAATGAAGGGAATCCAAGTATGGAGGAGAAGGGAATCCCAGGATGGAGGAGAAAGGAATCCGAGGATGGAGGAGAAGGAAATCCCAGGATGGAGGAGAAGGGAATCTCAGCATGGAGGTAAAGGGAATCCCAGGATGGAGGAGGAGGGAAACCCAGGATGGAGATGAAGGGAATTCCAGGATGGTGGAGAAGGGAATCCCAGGATGGAGGAGGAGGGGATCCCAGGATGCAGGTAAAGGGAATTCCAGGATGGAGGGGAAGGGAATCCCAGGATGGAGGAGGAGGGAATCTCAGGATGGAGGAGAAGGGAATCCCAGGATGCAAACTATACAGCACTCTCACAGAGCATCCTCCTCAGATTTAAGTAGGTCAGGCCATGCAGGAAGACTTGGCTCCTAGAAGAAGAAATTGATGCATTTGAGCATATGAAAAAGACATTTACACTTCTGGAGAAGAGA
>CAUYPK010009010.1:0-39650 GCA_963574355.1 Loris lydekkerianus | reverse complement strand
TGCAAATCAAAACCACCCTGAGATACCATCTAACCCCAGTGAGAATGGCCCACATCACAAAATCTCGAAATGGCAGATACTGGCATGGATGTGGAGAGAAGGGAACACTTTTACACTGCTGGTGGGACTGCAAACTAGTATAACTTTCTGGAAAGAAGTATGGAGAAACCTCAAAGCACTCAAGCTAGACATCCCATTTGGTCCTGCAATCCCATTACTCGGCATCTACCCAGAAGGAAAAAAATCCTTTTATTATAAGGACACTTGTACTAGACTGTTTATTGTAGCTCAATTTACAATTGCCAACATGTGGAAACAGCCTAAATGCCCACCAACCCAGGAATGGATTAACAAGCTGTGGTATATGTATACCATGGAATACTACTCAGCTATTAAAAAAAATGGAGACTTTACATCCTTCGTATTAACCTGGATGGAATTGGAAGACATTATTCTTAGTAAAGCATCACAAGAATGGAGAAGCATGAATCCTATGTACTCAATTTTGATATGAGGACAATTAATGACAATTAAGGTTATGGGGGGGAGCAGAAAGAGGGAAGGAGGGAGGGGGGTGGGGCCTTGGTGCGTGCCACACCTTCTGGGGGCAAGACATGATTGCAAGAGGGACTTTACCTAACAATTGCAATCAGTGTAACCTGACTTATTGTACCCTCAATGAATCCCCAACAATAAAAAATAAAAAGAGGAAAAAAAAAATTAAAAAAGCAAACTGTACCCCTGAGAGAGGATCCTGCTAAGTACTGTGCATTTCCCCCACAGATTGTGGACTCTTAATTGCTACAGGCTTATTAAAATGCAACCGACAAACCACAAGCCTCCAAACATATATAAAACATCAGCCCAATGATTCATTTTCTTTCTAAATGAATGGATACGGAAGAGAGTAGTCCTTGCCTTACTGTATGAAGGACTGTAGCACACTTTACTATTTTCTCATTTTAGCAAGGTATAGCTGTGCTTCCCACAGAATAGTGAAAAAACACACAGATGGATTTAAACTTTTAAGCTTGTTAACATACCAAAAGTGGCATTTGACTCTCATACATATATGCAGGTGTGTTTGTTTCTGTGTAACATTTTGGGTAAGAATGGCTTTCCTTTTTACAATCTCCTAGGTTTCCCGCTCTAAATTTAAATATAACACAAATATGGAATAGGGCACAAGTCATAGTGCGTACCTGTGAATTTCCCAAAACTCAATACATCTGGGTAGCCAGCACTCTAAAAAAACCATACCAGCCCTGTTCATGCCATCTTCCTAAGGTTTAGTAACGTAGCCTTTAGAGCAGTGATTTTCAACCGAGATGCTGCAAAAATTTTTAAAGATCACTATTTTTGAGAGAAGTTCATAGCACAGTTGAGTATATTCTTTTTTTTCTCCTTTTTTAAGATAGAATCTCAGTCTGTCACCCTGAGTAGAGTGCCGTGGCATCATCATAGCTCACTGCAACCTCAGACTCTTGGGCTTGAACAATCCTCCTGCCTCAGTCTCCCAAGAAGCAAGGACTACAGAGGCACTAGCCACAATGCCCAGCTAATTTTTCTATTTTTAGTAGAAATGGGATCTTGCTCTTGCTCAGGCTGGTCTTGAACTTCTGAGCTCAGGTAATCCACCTGCCTCAGCCACCCAAAACGCTAGGATTATAGGCATGAGCCACCATGCCTGGCCTTTTACTGTTTTTTTTTTTTGGATCAACATAATTCAAGTGCGCCAGGAAAGTTTAATAACAAGTTCAAGAGTGCTGTGAGATTAAAAAGTTGGAAAACACTGCTTTAAAGTTCTGTCATTAACAGGGAAATGTTCATCCTCCTACTTGCAACCGGAAAGAAAGAGACAAGAGTTTAAGGCCCAAGAGGTACATTTTAAAAAATTATCTTTATTTAGGTTTCTGATTCAGCACATGTATCAAAGACTAATCAACAATAAAGGAGTAAATAAGACATTAATTAGAAGTCTTACATCTCTCTAAACTCTGACCAAGAATGTCAAAATTGCCACTATTACCAGAACTCCAACCTAGTCAAGCTGTAGACAAGCTATCATGACAACATACAGTGTGCACGGATAGGCAGAGGCAAAAGGCATGCTAGCACTTGGCTCTCTTTTCCTTGTTGACATCTTTCTGTTGGACCGTCCACTTTTGCTTTCCAGGCTAAGTTCCAAACGAAGTCCAAAGAAGGCTCACGGTCACCAAATAAGTCTTCTGGAGGAATGCATTCTTAAACTGTTGTGCCTGCAACTTTGTTTTTTGCCAGGATGAAGTTCAGACCGAGATGTAGGATACAATCTAGATGACAGTGCAGACTAAGTCAAGAACTGAAGTTGAGCAGTAACCCGAGTTAAGGCATGAATGCACACACACACACAGCACCCACACTATCACGAACACAGGGTTCCTTCGGTTGCCCAAAAAGAGGCTACCTGGCCTTGGCAGTTAATCCCAACTGCTAAGCATTCTAG
This sequence comes from Loris lydekkerianus, assembly GCA_963574355.1. Lineage (NCBI taxonomy): Eukaryota > Metazoa > Chordata > Mammalia > Primates > Lorisidae > Loris > Loris lydekkerianus. The sequence goes on along the minus strand of CAUYPK010009010.1, from coordinate 37,165 downwards.
AAAATAGAAACTATATGCTAACAGCTGTGTGTATGTTTTATTAAAAAAAAAAAAAAAAAAGAGAAAAAAAACTAAAAAAAAAAAAACACCAAAAACGTAAAAACTCCTTAATCTCTTGCAATGGCTCTTGAGCATGGAAGTCACGTAGCAGCATCAATGGCTGACTCTTTAACAATTTGGAAATAAAAGGATGTTTTGTTGTACTATATATTTCTTTGGTAGTCACCACTACAAAGCTTTCAGTGTTGGTTACCTATAAGACAAGAACTAGACAGAAGATCAAGCTACAGAAATATTTCTGTACTGGTAAGATACAGATATTGAGTTCTGAAAGCACAGGTTACTATGCTTTTTTCTTGCCTTATAGGGCATCCTCTACAAGCAAGGCTTTGTGCAGGAAAAGTTCATGTCTACCTAACAAGAGGCAATACACGTCCTATTTTCCTACAATGGAACAATTAACAAAAATTCACATTATTATTTCTGGTTGAATCCATTAGAAGCCAATTGATTACAAAGGGACAACAGCACTTAGTGTCAAAGCCACATTCTGGTCACATTCATTCCATGGTTGCTAGTCAGTATCTCAGGAGCTCAGATTTAAACTCCTTTCAATCAATGAAGGAGTACATTAAATGAAATCTTAAATACTTCCACCACATGACAAATTTCTAGAATTCTGTCTAGAATGCCAGCATGTTTGACGAGAGATAGCAATTCGGAGCCCGGAGAGGTGTCAGGTATTAGGTAAGTTAATTTGGTTTTGTATAAAAGGCATGGTAATCTGGCAACAGAGTACTTATTCTAATAGCAGCACAGTGGTAGCCAAGGGTCTCTGTCTGTCAGACAGGAAAAGGAAGCTACTGTAGCCACTGTTGCTCCCACCTGCCTACAAGATGGCTAGTGATTTTACAAAGGCTTTCCGAGAGTCAGTCCAGGGTTCACCTGGGCAAGTGGGCAACAGAAAGGCAATAACCATATCCAGCCCCCAGGAGACGTGTCCAAGTGAGGGAAGTCAGCTTCCAACAGGTGAGGGCTCAAGATGTGAATCTTATGGTTCCCTGGTGGCTAAATAATGGCTAAGAAATTGTCCTAGCAGGTACTGCCCCAAGTGTTAGAGGCTTCACACGGGGGTGGTCAAACACTTTAAAAGGATAAGCAACATCACAAATTCCAAAGAGTAGTGTTGGTTCTATCTGTTCTAAATGTCTACAGGGAGAAGCAACTAGACTTAGGCTGAAAAGTGCTGTCTGAAGGAGCTGGGTTTTATTTTTAAATGAAATGAGCTTAGGGGAAACCAGCAGTACACATCTGCAGGAGTCTGAATGTCAAGAACCTGTCTCTAAACGGCATTTGTCAGGAACTGTTTGCTTACTGAGTGCTTTTGTAATATTCACCATATGGCAATGTTTTAATTTTTGTGCTTTTAAGAGGTAACTAAATCAACAGGGTGCTGAAGAAGATCATTATGTTATGGACTTTTCTTATTTGAGTGCAAGATTCTGTCCATAGCATTGAAATCTAATGTAAACACACACCATACTTCTCCTATAAGAAAAACAGAAAACTGTACCATAAAAAGGCAAAATTTGTTTGCCTACTCTCAGAATTCCTAGGAATGGAAATGTACCAGGAGGATCAGTGAGCTATTGGTAAAATCCCAGGTTTGACCTGGCATAGTTTGATCATATTAAATGCCAAACGTTTTCCCCACGTTTGAGAACTGTACTATGATTATGTATATTACACAGACACTATAAATAAAATTTATACAGACCTACAATTTCTTCCAAATAATTGAGGAGTGATGTTTTCAGTTTGGGGTAGAAGCAGGAAGAGGTGAAAAAATCCTAACTGTTGCTTTTACTCTCAAGTTCTTAAAATGCTAGTCAAACACTATTACCCAACAAGATGTTTCTCGTTCTGTTAACTTTTAAATATGCATTCGAAGGCAAAAATGGAGGTTCCTATACTGTACACTATCAAATATCTACAATGTCACGGTTCCTTATTTTTAGGAGTGTGTTGAATAAAGAGTTAGCTATTAGAGATGGTTGTCACAAAACATGGACTCTTAAAAATTACTGATAAATTTTCAGTTCTCTGATTATATCCAACAGATACACATTCTCATCATAAAATATACATTCTCTAGTAAGTTATTTTCATCCACAGCATATATAAATATGCAAACACAGGTGGTAAAAATCACTTTACTACCAAAGTACAAAACAGTAACTGCTGAAAAACAAAAAATCGAGGTGTTGCAAGTATTACGAAAAGAGCGACTCAGTGTTCCACTGCAAAGTGAAACCAAACTATTTATTTGTGCTAAATGAATGGAAATAATGCATCCAGAATATACTTCTTTGTACACTGTGCTTGCTTATACTGGGCAAAAGAAGCAGTCACCAAAGCTAATGTGCTACTTTCCTCTAGACACTCTGTTCTTTTCTGCCAAGCAACACAGTAAATTTCTAGCCGTCACACCAGGATGGTTCCTATAATGTTCATTTCAAATAAGTATTTTGCACCTTTAAAATATTTGCTCAAACTCTACTTTAGGAGAACACAAAAGAAGACCAGAAGGGGGAATATCATGTTGTTTTTGTTACAATCATACTGCCTTCTGCAGCACAAATAGCACATTCTAGGCAGCCATTGAAACCACTGACAGGTCAGACAACATTTATCAACTCATGTCAGAGGGGGCCAGGTCAGGGATATTAACATTAAGGATAAAAGAATCACATCTTGATATACAAAAATTATCCATCTCGTGTACGTGGAGAGGTACAGCTATGTGATTCATTGCTTTCGCCACCTGTTTTACAAGAGACTTGAATGTTGATGTACACTAGATGTAACCTATGGAGAGTGTATCTGCAGACAGCTCTATTAAACAGAACATATGTCTTGGGCACTGATTCATCTAACTTTCCATTCTATATTGAAAGCTAGATTTTCAAAGGTCTGAACTGTAGTGCTGATTATTGGTGTGTTTGGTAAATGCCATTAGAATGGGAGAAGGCAGATAAGAACAGCTTGGTAGTTTGCTGCAAATTCATGGGGGAAAATGTTAAGAATGATATCCCTTTTGCTTTTACAAACCTAGAAGCCAGGAAAATGAAGCTCTGGGGCCAAGCAAAACTGCACACTGCTGCTGAATTATCAAATACCAAATAGCAAATGTTCCAGCCAGGGAATGGACATACAGGAAGAAGATTCAAGTAAAACACTGATGGAAAAAGTCGTCTGCTTAGTGTTGTAGACCCACAACACTGGCTGCTGTTTCTGACGAACATTTACAACACAATGAATAGTGAAGCCTAGATAACCTCAGTGCAAATAAGTCAGATCCAAATATGCCAGGGAAGGAAGCCTTTGGCGTTGAGTAGACGGCTCCATTGGACGAGTCCCAACTTGAAATTCAAACTAAGCACATGCATTAAGGCTGGGAGGAGGGGTGCACCGAATGTTGCGAAGGGCTGGGCTGCGAGGTGGCTGCCGAGGGGACCGCAGGCTGCATGAGTGGCGGGGGTGGAGGTGGAGGCGGCTGGACTGGGGTCTGTGTGTTGGGAGACGGAGGCGGCGTGGGCCGCTTGAATTTGTCAGGACTGTTGCTTCTCCGTGGTGAAGGCCTCTGCAGAGGGGACAGGAAGAGCAGGTCAGTCTAGGTAGAGGTGGCTCATCTCCAACACAGCCTGACTTGCTGTGGAGGCTAATGAAAAAGTGACCACCAAAGACAAGAAACACGGGATTTCCTTTTTTATAACCAACTGCTTTCTGAACTAGTAACAAAAACCTTTCAGTAAGGCAGTGTGTTTACACTTACACCGATGAAGAAGCTATACAAAGATTACTATAAAACTTGCACCGACCACACTACTAAATTTGGGTGCTTCAATGAGACAGTTGTAAAACTAAAAAGTAGCTGTCACATCATCCCCTTAGATATTTTGAATCACAATGTCCCTAATGCCTTCTGTCATTTGTTTCAAACAAGTTTTCCATATCCTGAAAGCTACAGGTGAGCAAAAAGGTTCTTAGTTTTACATAAAGTCCATAAAACTGTCAAAATAACTTCAGATATACATTAAATTCTTTCTTAAAAATAGAGTACTCTGAAATATTCTCTTACCAGAAATATCCTCAATTCTCTCCAATTCCCTAATGCTATTAGCTACATTTCTAACTGCTCTATTAGTCAACTGTATTGCCAATTCCAAAGAAAAAACTCCTCTGAGTAGTTTGAGCCAGACACACTTAAGCTTCTTTCTAATTCCACGAGAAATAATTCTGAGTAAAACTAGAAACTAAGACTGACTCCAGGAAGGAAAGTGAGGGTCAGTGGACTGTGAAGGTACAGACAATAAATATGTTTAGACATTATGGCAACAAACAATAATTCTTTATTGCAAGGAGCTGGCCAGAGTTCAATCAAAGCATTGGTCACAGGTCAAATTATATTTCACAATAGGTAATTTTTCACAGGAAGTGAAGGTGAAGTTTTGCCTCCTGGAAGGATTTTAGTTTCAACACCAGAATTCAGTATCAGACTGTTGGAAAAACTTAGTTTTTTTTGCCCCCTCCTCCCCCTGTCATGAAAGAATCTCATTCTATTGCCCAGGCTAGAATACTATGGCATTAGCCTAGCTCACTGCAACTTCCTATTTCTGAGTTCAAGCAACCCTCCTGCCACAGTCTTCCAAGTAGCTGGAACTATAGGTATGCACCATCATGCTTGGCTAATTTTTCTATTTTTAGTAAAGACAAGGTCTCTCTCTTGCTTAGGCTGGTCTTGAACTCCTTAGCTCAAAGGATCCTTCTACCTCAGCTTCCCAGAGTGCTAGGATTACAGGTGTGAGCCATCTCACCCACCCAGAAGCTTCTACTGTTTTAAGGTGAACTGATGAGTGAGGCGGGAAGAGAGATAAATGCCCATGAACATCAATCCTAGTCTCCTATGAGGATAGCTGGTACCACCATCAGGATTAAAAGTGCCATTTCCTACCCCACGGATACTCACTGTGATACCATGGGACGTTCCCATGTGCTGCACATGAAGACCGGGGGAATTGTAGTAAGACATTCCGGCTCTGGTCAGTGAAGTTGGTGGTGTGAAACCAACTGTGTGACTTGCATATGATAGACCTGAAACATAACAATAAATTAAGTATCATTTCTAACTCAACTATATGGTGTCTTCAACTCTCTAGGAAGTTTTAAAATGCAGAAGTTCAATCACTCACAAAAATAAAAACAGATGGGAAGAGTGGTAGGCTCACTGAATGGTATGCTAGAAAACAAGAGATACAAAAGTTAAGCCCTGGAACAGAACAGAGAACCCAGAAATGAAGACATATGCAGTCAACTGATCTTCGGTACAGGCACTAAGAATACATATGGGGAAAAGACAGTTTCATCAACAGTGGTGATGGGAAAACTGGATATCCACATGCAAATGAATGACATTGGCTCTTTATCTTGTACCACTCATGAAGATCAACTCACAATGGACTAAATAAACAGATGTAAGAACTGACACTGTAAAACTCCCAGCAGAAAAACTGGTCCTTGACGTTGGTCTCAGCAATGGTTTCTTAGATAGGATGTCAAAAATACAGGCACCAAAAGCAAAAACAAACAAGTGGGACTACATCAAATTAAAAAGCTTCTCACAGCAAAGGAAACAATTAACAGTGAAAAATCAACTTAGAGAATGGGAAAAAATATTTGTAAACCATATATGTAAAATGAGTTAATTTCCAAAATATCTAAGTAATTCCTATGACTCAATAATCCAAATAACCCAATTAAAAGTGAGCAAAGGACTTCAATAGACAATTCTCAAAAGAAGATACACAAACAGCCATTAGGCATATGATAAGATGCTGAATAATCAGGGAAATGCAAATCAAAACCACAACAATGTACCAACTTGCACCTGTTAGGATAACCATCATTAAAAAACAAAAACAAGGGCGGCGCCTGTGGCTCAGTTAGTAGGGCGCCAGCCCCATATACCGAGGGTGGCAGGTTCAAACCCAGCCCCAGCCAAACTGCAACCAAAAAATAGGTGGGCATTGTGGCGGGTGCCTGTAGTCCCAGCTGCTCAGGAGGCTGAGGCAAGAGAATCGGGTAAGCCCAAGAGCTAGAGGTTGCTGTGAGTCCTGTAATGTCATGGCACTCTACCGAGGGCAGTAAAGTGAGACTCTGTCTCTACAAAAAAAAAAAAAACCCGAAAAGATATCAAATGTTGGCCAGGAAGCGGAGAAAAGGAAACCCTTTCTATACTATTGGTAGGACTATAAAATGATACAGCTGCTATAGAAATTAGCATAAAGATGATCCAGAGATCCCACTTCTGGGCATTTATTCAAAATAAATGAAATCAGGATGTCAAAGAGATATTAGCACTCTGATGCTCACTGCAGTATTATTAATAGCAAAATATGCAAACAACCTAACTGTCCATCAACAGATAAGAAAGATAAAGAAAATGTGGTATGTAAGGACACAATAGAATACTACTCAGTGATGAAAAAGGAGGTCATACCGTATGCAGCAACAGAGATGAACTTAGAGAACAACATGCTAAGTGAGATAAGCCAGTGACAGACGGGCAAATACCAAATTGTTCCACTTACTGAGGAATCTAAAATAGTTAAGACTTTCACAGAAATAGAATGGTGGGTGCTAGGGATTGGTGGTGGGAAGGTGGCGGGGAACCATGAATGTCTGTTCAACCAGGGGTTGTCCAACCTTCTTTCCTGCCACACATTGGAAGAATAAGAATTGTTTTGAGCCACACATTAAATACAAAAGCTGATAAGCCCCCACCCCCAAAAGAAAAAAAAAATAATAAAAGGTCCCTGCATACTGTCTGTGATATCCAACACCACTGATAAGCAAAATAGGCCTCAAATAATCTGCATGCGGCCCATGGGTAGCAGACTGGACACCTCTCAAAGTTTCAGTTAGATAAAGTGAACAAGCTATAGTGAGTTGCTGTACAGCATTGTACAAGTGGTCAATATTGCATTATATACTTAAAAATAAGATGGTAGATCACAGATTCAATGTTCTTTCCCTAACATTTTTGTTTTTTAAACTCAAGGCCTGCCAAGAGTTCAACTGAGATAAGGAAAGGAACAGACATGAGAGAAACAAAAATAAAGTAGAAAGAAAAAGAATAAAGGGGTGAAAAACAGATGTAAGAAAAATGGAAGTGTTAAAAGATGAATCAACAGTAACGAGACAGGACCATTTGTATGTGTCGGCACGTGCACACATGCATGCAGCAGCTGTAACAGCAAACAAAACCTCTGAGAAGTTTGCAACTTGAGAATATTCAATATAGGGGACAAAAGCCCTATATATGCCAATATTCCCTGAAAGAAATTAATATTTAAGGAAAAAACAACCCCCAGTCTACTATAATGTTCTGCATAGTCTTTACCTAGGGCCCCAGAATCACTTCCAAAGTGTTTTTAAAAGAACACATGACCAGACTCTCCTTACTAGTAGATGCGTCTGGGTAAAGGTCTCTATTTTTACCTATATGTAGCATAAGCAGCCTTGGTCTTCAGAGTTATGAGTGAGATTCCATTGGTCTGGGGCATCACTTATTTATCACTGCACAAATGTAGCTGGCTATCTTTATGTCTTTGAGTTTCCAACAGCTACCAGGATATTGAGAGCAAGGTAGGTTCCATATGAATGGAGTAAAAATAGAAAAAAATGGAGCAATTTGGGGGAGTTTGGCTAGGAACTACCTATTATCAAATTGTATCTAACATCAGCTATTAGATGCCAAGCAATATGAAGCCTACTTACTGTTTTTCTGCCTTACATGGAAAAAAACAGTTAAGAATGCTTTTCTGTATTGTCTTTTTGCTTCCACCAAGCCTTCCTTTGGTTGTCTTACCACAGGACTTTTCTGTGCCCTTAACATTTAATGCTAAGAGTTTATTACTTTATTTAACTATCAATCACTGATGCTGTCTATATATTTCCAATTCCAATTATGGATTTTTGTTTTGCATTTACAATAAGGGGGCCTGGGATAAAGTACAAGTCTTTGGAAGATGAATGGTCATTCAGTGTGATGCTTATGGTTACCGAAGGACTTCATTCATCTGAGAGGGAAAAGATAATGTTTTCTTTGAACAACTTTGAGAAATAAAACCCTAATGGTATTTCTCATGAAAGTGATGAAATTTAAGAGAAAGGCTATAAAAATGGATCTTTATTCTCAAGTAGGAGATTCAATTAAAAAAAACCTGATCTACTTTCTAGTACTACTGAGTTAATTTTCATGAAGGGTTATTATGAGATTGTTAAACCATTGATCAAAAATTTTCTGGGGTGAAGCAAGATGGTGGACTAGAAGGATTGTTCAGCTGAGCTCTCCTAGAATGACTGGGGAAAAAGAGAATCCAGCCATACCTGGCATGGGGACTCTACCCAAAGGCTTAGCTCAGGGAGCACAGAGAAGAGGTGGTAAGTTGAATACAGCACATGATCTGGAGCAGTAGAAATCTGATGAATTAGGCAAGTGATTGTGACCTGCTGGGATTGGCTGGCCCCCCCCAGAGGTCCAGAACGGGAGGAAGCCTTTTCAGAGTTTTCAGTTGTTAGGGGAAGCTGAGTGTTGAGTGGAAAGCTTAGAAGAGTGAGAGGACTCAAACAGTATACAGCAACCAGACTTGAATGTCAGTTGGGGTTGACTTGCTCTGGCAAGGCAGCCATACTGAGAAGGTCTCAGCAGCCAGGGAGAAGGTTGTGAGAAGGTCTTAACAGGAGCCTAAAGCATGGCCATCTTAATTCCACCTACTGGGATCAGAACTCCACTCTTGGGACAGGCTGAGGGACTCCCACACCCCACAGAAACTGGAGTCAGGGGGTACTGTGAGACTTGCCCATGAAGGATTCTTGTGAGCTTTAACATCCCAACCTGGCAGGGTCTAAATGCTGAGGAAACAATCAGGTGAACACCGAAGGCAACTAAGTTTGGAATAAGGACCACAGAGGTTGCTGGCTGTGCTGTCTCCTAAAAAAGCCACAGTGTCACCTGGTGTCCTGACAAAATACTACAACAGACTGTCATCAAGAGCAAGGACTTCTGTTTGAAACAAAAGAGGCAGTGAGAAGCAAAAAGGAGGACAAGGAGGTGAACAAAAAAGAAAGAACACATGAGGAGGAACCAATAGAAAAATTAATGCCAAATGAAAAACCGAAACATAGGAACTCCTCAAGGGACCACGAGGCAGCTACTGCAGAAGACTCTACTTATAAAGAATTAATGGACTTTACAGAAAGGGAATTTAAAATAGGGATGATAAAGACAATAAAAGGAATGGGTGAGAAAATGGAAAGACAGAACCAAAAGTCAGCTAAGAGAAATATAGAATACAGAAAGTATATGGCGGAGCTTAAGGAAATGAAGGAGACAATCAGGAATGTAAAGATGTAGTAGAAAGTATCAAAAATAGGTTACATGGAGAAGAAAGAATCCCACACCCAGAAGATAAAGTTTTCGAGTTAACCCAGGTAGTTAAAGAGAGAGAAAGCAGAACCAGCACTTAGAGAACTACAAGACTCCATGAAGCGTTCAAACATACAAATAATAGGGATTCCTGAAGGATAAGAAAATTGTTCCAAAGAAATGAAAGCCCTACTGGAGACTATCACAAATGAAAACTTCCCAAGTTTTACTAAAGACCCCAACACATTCCAGGTCATCTCAACTCAAACAGAGTCTCTCCAAGACACATTGTAATGAACCTGTCCAAAATCAAGATATGAAAAAATTCTTCAAGCAGCCAGGAGTAAGTGCCAACTTGACCTATTGAGGCAGAGCCATTAGGATGACAGCAGACTTTTAAACTGAAACATTCCAAGCCAGAAGGGCATGGTCAATCACCCTTAACATTCTTTTTTTTTTTTTTTTGCAGTTTTTGGCCAGGGTTGGGTTTGAACCTGCCACCTCCGGCATATGGGGCCGATTCTCTACCCCTTTGAGCCACAGGCACCGCCCACCTTTAATATTCTAAAACAAAACAATTTTCATCCCAGAATTCTCTATCCTACTAAACTAAGCTTCAAAATTGATAAAGAAATCAAATATTTTGTGGATATACAAGCACTGAGGAAATTTGCCACAACAAGATGACCTCTACAGGAAATACTTAGACCTATTTCAATGCTGACCACAACAATGGACCACCATCAAAGTAAACGCCCAGAAGCTAAAGGTAAAACTTAGCTTCCACAATGGCTCAAAGGGTAAAACTACACAATGGACTTTCACAAAATAAAATGAATAGAACTCCACCACTTTTATCAATTCTCTCAATAAATGTCAACGGACTGAATTCAGCACTGAAGAGGCATGGGCTGGCTGACTGGATAAAAAAGCACAAGCCATTCATATGCTGTCTCCAGGAGACACACCTAGCCTTGAAGGACAAATAAAGACTCAGAATTAAGGAATGGAAACAGTATTTCAAGCAAATGGAAATAAGAAAAAAGGGGTTATAATCTTATTTTCAGGTACAAGTGGATTTAAAGCAACTCTTTTTTTTCTTTATTAATCTGAAATTTTATTTTATTTAATTTTATTTTTTATTGTTAAATCATAGCTGTGTACATTAGTGCAATCAATGAGTACAATGTGCTGGTTTCATATACAAGCTGAAATATTCTCATCAAACTGTTCAACGTAGCCTTCATGGCATTTTCTTAGTTATTGTATGTAGACATTTGTATTCTGCGTTTAGTAAGTTTCGCCTGTACCCATTCTAAGATGCACTGTAGGTGTGGCCCCACCCATTACCATCCCAGGAATGCAAGGCCGGTTTAATATACAGAAGTCTATAAACGTAATTCACCATATCAAGAGAAGCAAAAACAAAGACCATAAGATCTTCTCAATAGATGCAGTAAAAGCATTTGGTAAAATTCAGCATCCCTTTCTAATAAGAGCACTTAAGAATTTAGGGATAAGTGGCACATTTCTTAATCTGATCAAAGCCATCTACAACAAACCCACAGCTAATATTACACTGAATGGAGCAAAACTGAAAGCTTTTCCACTTAGAACTAGAACCAGACAAGGATGTCCTCTATCACCACTACTATTCCACATAGTGCTGGAAGTTCTAGCCAATACAATCAGGCAAAAGAAAAAAACAAAGGGCATCCAAATGGGAGCAGAGGAAGTCAAACTCTTGCTCTTTACTGACAATATGATCTTAGAGAACCCCAAACACTCAACCACAAGACTTCTGGCAGTGATCAAAAAATACAGCAATGTCTCAGGATATAACATAAATGTCCACAAATCAATAGCCTTTGCATATGCCAATAACAGCTCATCTAAGAAGCTAATCAAGAACACGATTCCCTTCACAATAGCTTAAAAAAAAAAAAAAAAGACATACCTACAAATATACATAACAAAAGAGGTGATAGACCTCTACAAAGAAAATTATAAAACCCTAAGAAAAGAAATGAGAAGATATTAACAAATGGAGGAATGTATCATGCTCATGGCTGGGAAGAATCAACATTGTGAAAATGTCTATACTACCCAAAGCAATCTACAGATTCCATGTAATTCCCATTAAAATGCCATCATCATACTTTCAAGATTTGGAAAAAATAATTCTTTGTTTTGTATGAAACCAGAAGATATCCCCTATAGCCAAGGCAATTCTTAGTAATAAAAACAAAGCTGGGGTATCACCCTACTGAACTTTCAGGTATACTATCAGGCCATAGTGATCAAAACAGCATGATATTCAAAAATAGAGACATTGACATTTGGAACCAAATCAAAAACCATGAGATGAAACTAACTTCTTATAGCCACCTGATCTTTGATAAGCCAAACAAGAACATACACTGGGGAAAAGAATTTCAGTAAATGGTGCTGGGAGAACTGGATAACCCCAGGTAAGACTGAAACTGGATCCGCACCTCTCACCACTTATAAAAATGATTCAAAATGGATAAAAGATTTAAATCTAAGACATGAAACAATAAAAATCCTTGAAGAAAGTTTGGGGAAAACGCTTAAAGATATTGGCCTGGGGAAAGATTTTATGAAGACAACTTTTGTGGCAATTACAAGAACGATGAAAATAAACAAATGGGACTTAATTAAACTGAAAAGCTTTGTGCAGCTAAGGAAACAACAACCAAAGCAAACAAACTTCAGAATGGGAAAAGATATTTGCATATTATGAATCTGACAAAAGCTTGATAACTAGGATCTACAGGAAATCAAATTCATCAACAAAAAAAGACCCAACACTTCCATAAATCACTGAGGAAGAGAAAGGAATAGAATTTTCTCTAAAGGCAGACAAATGGTTAACAAACATATGGAAAAATGTTCATCATCCTTAATCAGAGAAATGCAAATCAAAGCTACCCTGAGATATTACCTAACCCCAGCAAGAATGGCCCACATCACAAAGTCTCAAAGCTGCAGATACTGGCGTGAATGTGGAGAGACAGGAACACTTTTCCAGTGCTGGTGGGACTGCACACTAATACAATCTTTTTGGAAGGAAGTATAGAGAATCCTCAAAGAACTCAAATTAGGCCTCCTATTTGATCCTGCAATCCCATTACTAGGCATTTACTCCGAAGAAAAAAACATCCTTTTACCATAAGGACATTTGTACTAGACTGTTTATCGCAGCTCAATTTACAGTTGACAAAATGTGGAAACAGTCTAAATGCCCACCAACCCAGGAATGGATTAACGAGCTATGGTATATGTATATCATGGAATACTATTCAGCTACTAAAAAAGAGGGAGACTTTACATCTTTGGTATTAATCTGGATGAAGTTGAAACACATTCTTCTTAGTAAAGCATAATAAGAATGGGGAAGAAAGAATCCAATATACTCTATTCTACTATGAAGGCAGATGAGCTAATAAAAACGGGGGGGGGGGGAGGTAAGAGAATCAGCAAATGGGGAGGGGCTCTGGGAGGGGGCTGGGGGTCACACTGTATGGTACACCTCTTGGGGGTGGGACACAATCATAAGAGGGATTGTATCTAACAAATGCAATCAGTGCAACCTAATTATTTGTACCCTCAATGAATCCCAAACAATAAAAAAATCTTCTAAGACTCCCTATTATCTACCTAATTAAGGAAAAAAAAAAAATCCCTTCTCTATTATAAAGGTCTTCTTCATTGGCTGCAAACTATTTTCTGAGAGTTTAGATCAGTGGTTCTCAACTGTAAATACCAAAGCTCTGCTCCCCTCATCCCAAACCAAATGAATCAGAATTTTCAGGGGGTTGGGCCCTGTGATGATAACCACACTGATGGTACTGGCTCCTGACTCAGGCCTCGTGTCTCTGTTCACAGTATGCCCTTTGTCTGGAAATGTCATCCCTTTATTACAGTACTTGCTTCTTCCTTCTCCCACTGTCAATCAGCACCTCACACATTCTTCAGAGAGGCAAACAGTCCAGACTCCATAGCCAAATGGCCAGAGTATCTTGGATCCCAGCTCTGACACTTGAAATTGACAGTGGTTAAGTAACTTAATCTCATTGTGCTTCAGATTCCTCAACTGTCAAAACGGATCACTGTAGCTACCTCTCGAGGTTGTTGTGATCACCTTTGCAAGGTACTTGAAGAGTACTCTGCAAAAGCAAGGGCTCAGTAAGCTTTAGCATAACCCTTCTTGAAGCCTATTGTGAAAGCTCTCCCAAGCTGGTGGCTCTCTCTTCTTTGAATCTCTTTTTAAATTGCTTTATCTTGGGGCTTAAACAAATTTTATTATAACTTTTTATTTTGAAATTGTGCATAATTCATAAGTAGTTGCAAGAATACTGCAGGGCTCCCCCCCTTTCATCTGACAGTGACACAGTGACAGCACTACCAAAACCAGGAAATGACATTACCATGACACTGATAACTGAGATACAGCCTTTATTCAGATTTCTCAGTTTTTGCATTCATTCGCGTGCCAATGCATTTGTACAGTTCAACCAACCTCCCCTTAATCTGAACCCTAGGCAATAACTGGTCTGTTCCCCATCACTATAATTTAATTATTTTGAGAAGGTTGTAGAAATGGAATTGTACAGCATGTAACCCTTTGAGATAAGCTCTTTTCATTCAGCATAATGCCCTGCCATTCATCCAAGTTGTTGTTTGTATCACAGTTAATTCCTTTTTATTGTTGAGAAGTATTCCCTTGAAAAGACATACTGCCATTTATTTAACTACTTATCTTTTCACAGGTATAAAACAAATGAAGGGGCCGGGCATGGTGGGTCATGCCTGTAAGCCTAGCACTCTGGGAAGGCAAGGTGGGTGGATTGCCTGAGCTCATAGGTTCGAGACCAGAGCCAGAGTGAGACCTTATCTTTAAAAATAGCCAGGTGTTGGGCGGCTCAAGGAGTAAGGCACCGGCCCCACATACCGGAAGTGGTGGGTTCAAGCCTAGTCCCGGCTAAAAACTGCAACAACAACAACAACAACAACAAAATAGCCAGGTGTTGTGGCAGGCGCCTATAGTCCTAGCTATGTGGGAGGCTGAGGCAAGAGAATCACTTGAGCCCAAGAGTTTGAGATTGCTGTGAGCGATGACGCCATGGCACTCTACCAAGGGTGACTATATATATATATATATTTTTTTTTTTTTGTGAAATTTATGATATCCAGTTATTACAGGTTTTTAAAAACCCACTTTTCCAGGTCCTATTGTTGATTATAAGCTCTTAAAAGCCAGAGATCATGTCTTACTAATTTTTGTTTTAAGTTCTAACCATCATGCATTTCACCCTTTGGCCTAGCAATATAATAATGAATAAAAATTTAAAAAAACCTAGTTTGAAATGGCCAAACCACAAACACCAGCTTACTACACAGAAGGCTGTGGTTTTATAAAATTGTTGCTAGAATAAATGCCTCTTGCTTTGATATGGAAATGCATAAACTAAAGCAAAAATTTTAAGATTTATTTTACTAATTCACTGTTAAGACTGCAAATTTAAAATATAATTAAAGGGATTTCATGGTCAGAAAAAAAAAATCCATCAACCAAAATACAGTAAGATATGAAGTATTTCATAATATGTATAAAATCAACTACCTAAAAGAAAATTGAAAGGTGCAGGGGTAGGGAGAAGAAACACGTGAGAACTCTAAAACATTGACACTGCCGTTGGATGGAAGAATTCCGGATGATTTTACTTCTGCTACTTTGTACCCTCTGATTGCCTTGATTTTTCTTTAATATCTCTTTGCTAACAAAAATAATTTTGGGCCAGGCATAGTGGCTCATGCCTGTAACCCTAGCACTCTGAGAGGCTGAGACAGGTGGATCATCACTTGAGCTCAGCAGTTCAAGAAAGCTGGAGAACGTTTCTGCCGTAGAAATATTAATTTCTCTAAGTAACCCTGTTAGATTTTGTAAAAATCTAACTGTAGAAATATTAATTTCTCTAAGTAACCCTTAGATTTTGTAAATCTTTACAAAAAATACAAAAACTAGCCAGGGGTCCTGTAATGCACCTGTAGTCCCAGCCACTTGAGAGCCTGAGGCAGGATGATTAGTTGAGCCTAAGAGTTGGAGACTGTAGTGAGCTATGACGGCATCACTG
This sequence comes from Loris lydekkerianus, assembly GCA_963574355.1. Lineage (NCBI taxonomy): Eukaryota > Metazoa > Chordata > Mammalia > Primates > Lorisidae > Loris > Loris lydekkerianus. Next base: position 21,517 of record CAUYPK010009010.1, on the reverse strand, counting down.
CACTCTACCTGGAGGAAGAGTGAGATTATCTTAAAGGGGGGAGGGGGAGAGGGGATTGAAAACAAAGGCACATTCCTTTTTCCTCTTTAAAAATTTTACACATCATATATGAAAACACCCTCTGTAAAAATTTGAATAATTTAGATACAGTTTCTTCTTTAAGTCTCCCTCATCTGGTTTCTGTCCCTTCATCAAAATTGATGTCAGGTCAGGAGTGAGTTCTGAGTTCCCAGTTGCAATTGCCAATCTCTCCTCCTGCTTCTACTTGACCTTGCAGCTGACATAGCTGGCCACTCCCTTCTTATTGAAACACTGTGTCTTGATTTAGTGACAATGTGTACTCATTTCCTCTCCACATTTCTGGCAGCGACTTCCTGGTCTCCTTTGCCAGGATTTCCTACTACACTTGACCTCTTATTGCACCTCATCACAGCCAACACTTAAGGAGTACAGAGTTATTTCTAACTCCTCAAGGATGGAGTATCCACATATATTATTTGTGATTCTTTTTTTTGGAGACAGAATCTTATTTTATTACCCATGGTAGAGGGCTGTAGCGTCATAGCTCACAGCAATCTAAAACTCTTGGGCTCAAGCGATTCTCTTGATTCAGCCTCCCAAGTAGTTGGGACTACAGGTGCCCACCACAACTAGCTATTTTTAGAGACGTGGTCTCACTCTCGCTCTGGCTGGTCTCAAACTCCTGAGCCCAGGCAATCCACCCGCCTTGGCCTCCCAAAGTGCTAGGATTATAGGCGTGAGCCACCGTGCCCGGCCCTATTTGTAATTCTTTCCAGCATATTTTTCTCTTCTTCCGTCTTCATTTATTCACTTATTTAATCAGTGTAGATTTAGAACATTTGTTTTATGTTTCTATTATAATTGAATATTACAATATTTCTTTATTGCTCAAGTCCCAATTTTGGTGTTTGGAAGCTCTTTTATCCTTTAACATACCCCCATTATTTCATTTTCTGAACATTCCTTTTCTTGTACAATAAGATGTCGCAGGCTAATCTTGCAGGCTGCTGCCCTAGAAACATTAATTTCTCTAAGTAACCCTAGTTTTTTTTTTAACTGGAGAATGGAATTAGAGACCAAGATCTGGGTATTGAAGATGCTCACTGCTATTAGGGTACAGACCTATTTTCAGATCTCATTATTGCCTATCCCTGATTTAGACACATCAAAACATGCTAGCTGGGAATGTCCTTTTCTTAGGCTGCATACAGTAATGGACAACCTGAAAAATACCTGTTGAAAAGTAACACTCGTTCCAAATACAATTCACATACAGAAGTCCACATCTAATCAAAAGGATGTTTCTTAAGTTCTAAGCTACATATTTTTCGATCAAATTGTGAGATCGGAGGCAAAATACTTCAGTTGAAATATTTTAAAAACTGAAATACACGGAAAATGCAAGATTTCCAATGTTAGCCAAAGACAAAAAGGGAAGAAGAGGAGCTAAAATGTTTACAATGATGAACACTATCCAAAGAGCACATTTCCACTAAGGAAGTGATTAGATATTCTTAATACTGAGAACTGCAAAGTCTTCCAATAAAACCTAAAGTGAAAAGAAAACTGGAATATTAAGGTTTGAGTGACCTATGTATAGCACTGACTAGATCAGAATGGAGTAGTCCTGTTGCCAAACAGGAGACAAAAAATCTACTCTGAAGCTATTATTGAACTTGAAATAGGATAAAAATATTCTCATTTAGGCTAGCTGAAAGAAGAAAAAAAAAAAAAAAAAAAAAACCTAGGTGTTACCATATATTTTAAATAAATTCAAACAGCTTGCCCATCCAAGCATGTCCCACACTTTATGGAGGTGGTCCCTTTATAGGGACAATGGAAATCAAAGTTACATACATGGCATCTAAGATTTTCCTACAGATATTTGCCATAACAGAAGTAATATTTCCAAACAAGGTCTGATATTTGTTTTTTTCCCTTTTCAATCATTGTAACATTCCTTTTAATCAAACTGAAAATTACACGCCTCTAAGGATCTCTTTAGTTTGAAATAAATCTAACGGTATTAAATTATACTATGAATCAGCATCACCATCAACTACAAAATGACCTCCATCTTGCTTCTTCCTGGCTCACAACTTCCTTTCACATCAATAAATCAGAAGGCAAAAAAGACCTTTATCATGGTAATGAAACTCAAGTGCTATTTTGGGAAAAATGACAGGCAGCTAGGAAGAGAAGCTTCTGCATAGAAACTTACGGCCACTGGAGGGTAGGAGAAACAAGATTCGGGAGCTTCCTTTTGAGAAGAACAAGGGGTGATGATCACACCATTGACCCAGGAGAGTCCTCTGGTCTGTAATCAGCTCCTCCCTACCCCTGCCAGACACTAGAGAGCATGTTGCACTAACAGTGCAAAGGCTTCTGCTCTTGTGCTGAACTTTATCTTTTGATTGTCTCCTCTTGAGAAAAAAAAAAAAAAGCAGTTACAGCTGCATAGTGCTGGGCTAGATCCTAAATTAACAAAACCAAGCCATTTCTACACTTCTATTTCATACCTTTCCCTTATATGGACCCTAAGGGCTTCCCTCATTTTAATTATTACACAAAATAAAATGCTGTCACCCTAAGACAAAGCTGTTTTACTTTATGAAACCATTATGCTGCCACCCTTCAAAACAGTCACTTTGCTCTGCTGCAAAGTGCCTCTTTCACCCCTCCTCACCCCCACACTTTTTCCGCCAACTCTGTTGAATATCTGTTTACCAGCAAGCACAAGAAAATCAGTCTCCTCATTTTGGTCACAAGATACAATCCTTTGGCCTGCCACCTTTTCTCCCCCTCAATCCCTCCCTACTCGGCTGGCCACCCATCCCCTCCCTCTGTTTCCTCTTTATCCCTGGTTGGATCATTTAATCGCCCTCCTGGACTGAGAGCCCCACGCAGCGCTGGTACTGAGCCAGAGACCTCAGGGAGAGAGTTTTTGGGGTCAGATGCAGACAAGCAAGCCTTTGAAGAAAAAAAGGCTTCTGAGACCAAAGCCAGAGCAGACTGCCTGACAGAAAGATCGTTCCTGCTTATACAGCCTTCCTAGTGGGGCCAGGTCCCACTCACGAATCACTAGAAATATTAGGAGGCAGCTTATGCTAGAAAGAACATACCCTGACTTTGGCAACAGAAACACCCTGCCTTGCCATTTTCTGGCTGTGTTAGCAGTAGTTAGTGAATTGCTGCTTCCTCATTTTAACACGGAAAAAAAAAGATGCTTACGTTAATTGTTCTGACTATAAAAATGAGGTAACGTATGCGGAATATAGTAAAAGAACCTACAAAAGATGGGCTACGATGCATTTTGGACACATATCCAAGGCTTTTGTCCATCTGTTGGCTCTTAAAATCATAGTCAAAGATATGTCTTCTTTTTAAAAAGGTATTTGGAAGTCAAATTCCTTTAAGGTTTAAAAAAAAAAAAAAATGCTGGCACTATATAGCATTTATGTTTAAAATTTTCAAGCTGAGACTCTTAGCCTTGACAGTGATTTGTTTTTGAAAAAGACAATCATTTTCTGTTTGTAAGATGTTTATATGCTAGAAGGGAACTTAATCAGGGTTTCCTAATAAATGCACCAGAAATCAGTCACTCAAAACAGCCAAAGACATGTACTCACCAGGTGATATAGGCCTGCTTGAACTTGGAGAAGGTGTGTAAGGGATTGGGCTGGACACAGTGCGAGGTCTTAATCCTTGTGCAGACATCTCATTAAAATACCTAAGAAGAGAGAGGAGGAATGATCAGAGCCACCTCCATTTACACAGTACTTATGAGAGTTTTTATAAGATATTTGGGGTACGCATCTTGAGGTCAAAATCCTCAATGTTTAGAGAGTGATGCTGCAGCTAGGAGTTTATAAAATGAACTCCTGAGTTACAGCATTATGGTTTGACAAACCTTATTCTACAGGGGCGCAGGTTTAGCTCAGGATGAGGCCTGGTGACAGAACTATGCCATACAACAGAGGTCCAGCCTTTTCCCCATCACAAAATAGCAATGCAGAAATTCACCTCCACTGTCCGAGAGCTACAAAGACGCTCACATTTTAATTGCTCCTTTAAATTGTTATTTGAAACGCAAAACCAAGTAAGCCCTCAGATTCAGGACATCAAACCAAAGCTTAATGATACATATTCCTGTAAAACAAACATCAACTGTTGGCAAGCAAGCCTTGCTTAAGTGATAATCGCCTAACAAAATTTAATAGAAGACATGAGTACTGAGCACCTACAGAGTCACACTTAACCACCTGGTGCTGAGTCTGACTTCTTCCTGGATTCAGAAGTCACACCAGACCTGAGAATGCTGAAGTGTCATCATTGGGAATATCGGCTTTCACTCTGTGAAACAAGCTTGGAGGGCTGACGCAGAGAAACATCTGCTTGAGAAGCTTCCCGATAAACTGTCCTCACGGGCCTGTGGCCGTATGTGCTTGTACCTTTATCCCAGAGAAGATCTTGGCCTGGTGTTCATCAGTTTAGGAATGGGAGGAACTTTAACAGCCATTCTAAACAGGTTTATTCAACTTGAACCAAGTCAGACTCCCTAATTTGACATGTATCTCTCAGCTAGATATTCACCACTAACCCTTCAACTGTCTTTTCAGCAGGCCTCTCTAGTGGCACCGGGCGGGACTTCTGTTTTCTTTCTCCTTTTTTTCCTCTATCATTCCTAGTAGAGAGAGAAGTACTTATTGGACAGCCATATTCTAGCTGGGATAATCTGAGCTCTAAAAGGTCAGGCAAATCTTCTAGAGTGAATACCAGTTCTGGGAAAAAAGGTTACTTGAAAGCCTGAAGTAGCTTCAGTATTATCACAGTAATTAGAAATAATTATCCCTTAGAGTGTGTCTAATCCAAAATTGGGTATAGGATGCTATAAATGGTCTATTCTGGGTCTTAAGGTAGTTAATAAAATAGTTAATAAGCTATTTAGTATTCTTGCTGATGGGTGTAGTCAAATGGTTCTCAGAAGATAATGGAGTTTAGAGGGTTCATAATACACTTTTAAGAAATAATCCTTGTTTTCAAATGAAGAAGGATAAACACATATTTAAAACTGGGTAACCTGTTATTGTCTTTGTAATTGTTTTTCCTCAATACGAAAACAGACTTTCATCACAGAAAATTTTACATTTTTTCTTAAAACAGTAATACCACTGTCCATAGCAAACTGATCAAAATCTTTGTTAGTCCACTAGATCTATCCCCCAATAGAAATAGAGGTGCTATTATTGCCTACATGTTTGGGGACACGTTTTGGCATCAAGAATACCACTAGCAGATGCTGCTTTCAGACACTGGATGCTCAGACTGCTGAGGGTTGTGGAGTCCCAGGGATCCCCGGTCTTACCTCTCACAGTGGAGGACAGCCCCATAAGGCCAGCGTATCCCTGACACAGAATGGGGGATCTCCCTGCAGAAATGGTCTGGTTCAGAGAAAGCCTAACTCCCTAACTGTTGAGTTTTCTGCTGGTTGAATAGTTTTTTCCGTTTGTATTTGTTGCTTATCTTAACAACCACCTTGTTCCCATGTTTAGAAGAGGAGAAAGAGAGATCTGGATGAGAGGCAAATGGCAAGACCATTTCCTCTAGCTAACTGAAGGGGAACTCTTGTTCCAGCCCATTCACAGGAGGGCTAGAAGGGGGTTCAACAATGCATGGGCTTGGACAGTTGCATTAGTTTTATTTTTTGAAAGCAACTGAAAGACTCACAAGTTATCGTGTTACGGCAACTCCTTGGTATTTCAACATCTACCTGTCTCCTGCTAGTTCTTTTTGATTATATATGTATTTGTTTCTTTAAGCTACATCACAGCTTGCTCATCCATACACAGTGTAGGAATATGCTCTCAGAACACAGGATTAGACTAATTCAGCAACAAATGCAAGCCCTGCCTCCATCTCTCTTCCCACCAAATAATTTGAGAGACAAGTTTTTTTTTCCTTCTTTTTGAGTGTAAATAAAATATTCAATCTCCTTCATTTATATCCCATTCTCAGCAACTACTTTAACGCAGTGGCTTTCATCAAATAAATGCTTAAGCCATCTCCTTCTCCATCTAACAGGGGTGCAAAGGATAAGTCTCACGGAGCTTTAAAAAACAAAACACATAAGGCTCTTAGCACACGCAGACACCTTTCATCATCCATTTCCAGGCTGGACTCGCTCTCGGAGAGCTGTCGACAGAGGGCTTCTCTTCTCTCCATCTCCCTCTGCAGCTTCCTCTGCAGCCTCAAGTTCTCTTCCCTCATGTGACGTTCCTCCTCCAGATACTGTGCCATTTTCTCTGAATCTGAAAAGCCAGTGTTATCAATTAAATCATGTGTCATGTCACCATACCCAAATCTTAAAAAAAGGAGCCCTGAGTTCAGTCTCTAGGCCATAGACAGAAGGAAGTGTTAAGACAAGAGATTTGGATTTAAAGTTTATTCCAAGTATCAAAGTTTATCAATGACTTTCATTTAGAAAAAAGGACAGAAGGCAGTGCTGGCAGGTTAGGCACCTTCACTCCCATGCACTTGCACTTTTTCAATGGAAGAGAAAGGGTGGATTTGTAGCTGAGGCTGGAAGGAGCAGCTATCAGAGCTCCTTTCCATGTTGCTGAAGCTGGGAGAGGAAAGAGCCCAGATTCTGCCCCCAGCCTCCCCTCCAGGCACCAATTTGGCAGCCTCTCACCTCCAGACACAGTGAGTCATCTAGGGAAGCCTGTCACGCTTGTCAACATGTCCACCAAGCATAGTGCTGGCAGCTCAGAGAGCCGCTGCACTAGGGGAACACATGTGGGAACAGTTAACACTCTTTATGAGAACAGAAATTGACTTTGCATTAACTGCCATGTGAGTTGTATTTAAGTTACGCCAGTTTTTAGCCCTGGGCCTCGTGAAGCGTATATAATTCACATCCCCTAACCAATCTTGACCTAAAAATACCATGCCCAAAGGAAAAGCTTTTTTTTCCTAGTGTGGCAGTCAATGTGTTAATATTTCTAATGAGTCTAAAAGGTGGCGTGCGCACCTGACATGCACCAAACTGAGGCTGATGACAGGTAAAGACCTGTATCCAGTCTGCACCTCTTGGGATGGGTGTCTTGCTCCTGATGAATACTCCTCCCTCGGGTGCTGCTGCGGCGGCTGTCCCCCACAGCAGCGCTGACTAACTCTGCAGCTACATGTTGGACTCAGGCTGAGTCATTCTCTCCCCCAGAATCTGAAAAGGGGGAACTGCCATCTCTATACAATTGCTGAATCTCCTTTAAATAAGCTCCCCAAACCTATCATCACCCCTGCCCTCCCGAGATGACCCTTCAAAGGATTCTGTGGCACACTCCACATCCTTCCAATGAAAGGCGACACGTCTTCCGACATCCCTTTCTGGCTTATCTCAGATAGAATCTATTGTTATCAAGAGACCAATATAACCTTAATATAAAACTCAGCGTCCACCCATCTTCTTGCTTCCTTCCTTTTTCTTGCCTTGGTCAATGAACTTGGGAAAAGTAAAATCTCCATACACTTTTATTTTCTGAAAAACAACTACAAATTCAGAGCAGCCATGAGCACATCTAAGGGTTTCTACAGGTTTTCTCCATTCCTAGCTCAGACCAAAGTTTAAGAAAGAAGGCAGGAGCTGGACGCCACAGTGGGCATTCTCCCACCAAATGACACCCCTTCAACTTCTGACCCTATTTCAACTTTCCGTGTCTGTCCAATTAGTTTCAGTTTTAAGCAACTCTACAAAGGTCTGGACTTTCAGCAAATAATGAATTTCGAGAAGTTCTCAGTGATTTCCAAGATAACAGAATATATAAAAGTTCTAAAATTCCTTATTTTATAAATTGAAAGAAAAAAAATACCAAAATTATTAAACACTTAAGTGCACTAACCACTAAATCCCTAGGCTGTTTTCAATACAGCCAGAAACCCTGCTGTCTAATCCAGACACAAAAATCTCTTTAATTGAAGGCATGCTGGGAAAATATTTGTAAAGTACACTTTTAATATAAACGATTTAAATTATTTCATCCCAAATATGCAAGCATGCAGAATTTTTCACTTAACTCTACAGGAAGCACTAGATTTGGGCCCACCGGGAATATTTACTATTTGTAGAAGGGAAACTGCCAGAGCAAGTTGACTTTCTTTTCCAAAATAGGAATCTCCTAATGCCTTGTAGGGTGCTAGAGAGTGACACAAAATCCTTTGCAGAATTGAGAAATCATGAGGCTCCAAGAATACTTAAGAGAAAACACTGTCTCCTCCAATGGCAATCATTTAGCACTGGGGACTCAGCAATTAGATCCTCAAACAATAACCTGTAAGATGAAAATACTACCTGAAGTGACCAGCTAGGAAAACTTCCTGGCAATTCAACAGTTAACCTAGAAGCCAGAGGCATAGAGACGGGACCAGGTCCAGCACCTCTGGTGTCAGAACCAGGCCGATTGCTGACTTCATGGCATTCCTCCGGTGCCCTCTGCCACACCTGACTGCATGCACTCCCATGAGTCATCCTCCCTCCTCTTGTACTTACAGTTCCCTAGTACTCAGGGACCATGGCTCCTATCTCCCTATCTTCAGCCATTTCTCTCTATAGTAGGTCCTCACTTTACATTATCTGTAAGTTCCTGGAAACTGACTTTAAGTGAAACAATACATGCATGTGGCAGGAACTTAATTCTTGTGTATATCAACTAGCCAATGATAAAGCTGGTTTGGTTATACGGCATGTAATTTTGCTTGAAGTTGGAGTTCCCAAGAATCCCTGGACAATGTCAAGTAAGGACTTACTGTGTTCACTTAAAGATAACCACAAACTGAGTCAAAATGAGTGGCTCCTCAATGATCTAAAGCTGACCTGCACACTTTTTTGTTTTTAAGTTTATGATTAGAAAATATACCAGTGCCAGACTCCAACCCAAACCAACTGAAGTAGAAAACCTGAGATGCTGCCTAGCCACCAGTGTATTAAGAGCTCCACAAAAGATTCCAATGTTTAACCACTGCTGAGAACTACTGAGAGAGAGGTTCAAATTCAGGTACAGCTGGGCTTGGTGGCTCCTCACCTGCCACGGCTGTATCCAAAGAAGGTACGGAGCATCCGACCTAAGGGGAATGGTGCAGTGCATGAGGAAAGGCCATTAACGCACCCTCTAAGCCAGTGGCTCTCAACCTTCCTGATGCCGCAACCCTTTAATACAGTTCCTCATGGTGTGGTGACCTCTAACCATAAAATAAAGTAACAATGAAAATAATGTTATGGTTGGGGGCCACCACACCATGAGGAACTGTATTAAAGGGTCGCAGCATCAGGAAGGTTAAGAACCACTGCTCCAAGCTCCGCCTACACCACTACAATCAGCTAAGTGCCACTTGCTGCTTCTTCAGGTCAGCTTTCTCTGTCCTCACAAAACCAAACAGCACTTATGGGTGCCTCTGTTGGTATCTTTATTCTCTTTTAAATACCAAACAGAGCCATATGAACAAGTAGTAAGAACAAAAAATTATTGCCAAATTTCTTCTAGAGATTTTGCTTGGGGCACAACAAAGCAACTATAAATGAGAAAGATAAATGCAACGTGATGACACGGGGAAGAGTTCAGAAAGTTGCTGAAAGATACCTGTCTGCCTAACACAGTAAAAACTCAAAAACATTCTCAAACAATGTTTTGAGAAGTCTCTGATTCATCTCATTTGTTTTCATAGAGTATACATGCATATAGTAGTTATCAACCTACCTGTGGTATTTAAAAAAAAAAATTCAGAGGACCTGGCTGAGAACCAGGCTTTTCCCCGGGAGAAAGCCCAGAAACCTGGATGGTGTTAGGTGATGGTCCTCTAAAGAAATCCACACACTATCCCCAAATCCAGCACATGCTACGACTACACATGATGACAACAGGGACTTCACAGATGGGACAGAATTAAAGACCTTGAGAGGGGACAATTATTGTGGATCACTAGGGGACCTGACATAGTCATAAGGATCCTATGGGAGGCAGAGGAGTCACAGTGAAAGGAGACAGGTGGGAGTGATTCACTGGAAGGAACCAGGAGCCAAGGACAACAGGCAGCCTCCAGAGCCAAAAAAGGCAAAGCAACAGTCTCTCCTACAGCCTCAGAAAGAACGCAGCCCTGCATACACCTTGATTTTAGTCCAGTGAGTCTCATTTTAAACTTCTGACCTCTAGAACTAGAAGATAATACATTTGCATCACTTGAGCCACGAAGTTTGTGGTAATATGTTATAGCAAAAACAATTAACTAATACATCATACAGAATTCTTAAAGGTTCCAGGGATGATCTTGATGCACTACCCCAGATGCTCAACTGGATTAGAACTTGCAATGAGCTTCAAAGAAGGAAACATAAATGCACATTCCATTTGACCCAATAAACCATGGTACAAGCATCAGACACGTATACAGAGATGTTCACTGGAGTTGTGGCATATCCACCCACAGGGGTTTATTAATGAGACTAGTTAAATTATGGCATATCCATAAAAATACTATGCAGCCTTTAAAGAAGGGATTGAGGCAGCTCTGTATATACTGATGGGGGTGATGGTGGGGGTGGTGGTGGAGAGGACTGCATGACATAAGTGAAAAGAAAAATGTATGGAAAATGTGTAAAAGAGTACATTCATTACACGTGTCTCAGTGTCTGTACGAGACTGATCACGGGACCAGGGTATACCAATACCCACGCATAGTCAAATCACAGTCAGCCCCAAGAAGCTCACACATATGAAAAGCCTCCATATCCCTCCTTGCTCCACAGATACTATCTTTTCTATCTGCCTTTTGTTGTGAATGTGGGATCTGCAGATACAGAAAGCTGACTATATTATTAAAAAAAAAAAATCCATTCATAAGTGGACTGGCATAGTTTAAACCCATATTATATAAGAGTCAAGTGTATTTGTGTAAAAGAATTTATATACATACACACATATGTCTGGACCAATATGGTGAAACTGTCGTATTGTGGGAACTGGGTGGCTGAAGACGAGGAGTTAAAGGGAGACTTATTTTTTCACTACATTCCTTTTACTATATTATCTACTTAAAAAAAAAAAGAACTGAGTAGCCAAAAAGCAGAAATAGACCTAAGAAAATGGATAGGGACCTGATCAAGTATTCAGAAATCTAGTTCTCTTCATTTTCAACTCAACATCTTGGCCTCTTCCAAAATACTGAGCAAAGATTTCAAAGGCATTTACTTTTCAGATTCCATGAACAAATGTCAGCTGAGGCTAAATTTAGTAGTATGGAAGGTAAACATTCTCTTCTGTGCCTTAATATTCCAAAAGTGCATGGAAGTCTAAGACAATATTTTTGTTAGCACAGTCTTAGAGATGAACATGGGAAAGAAGATTAAAAATACTACCTGTGACTCTGAGCTCTGCTGAAATAACTCAAAATAATTATCTGAATAATTTTCTCAAAGTATTCTAAATTCTAATCTTCCTTTACTATAATACTTAAAAAATATATGTATTCCAGGACGATACATCTATGTAAATGTGTATCGATAATAACATACAATATGAATTATAACAAATTCAACAATATGCATTTCGTAATGGGCTGTATTTGGTAAACATGTTAATTCGATACACAGAACACGAATGAGCAGAGAGGCTACGTACGCTGCAGCTGAGCAGCTCTCAGTTGCTTCTTCAGCCGCTCCACTTCATTCTTTAAAAATCTGATGTGGCGCATCATGTTTTCTGGAGAATCAATCTCCATGGAGATATCCCTGGGCGACGGTGGAGCAGAGACGGGCTGGTCTAATTTCTCCTGCAGGATTCTTCATTGAAAAGAAAAATTCCAATAATGAAAAAGTCTGCCTTGAAAAAGACAAAACATACTAGCTGGCAGGTTTGTTCTAAAGGCAAGCACCTGTGCACTGCCAGCCTTCCCAGGGCCACCTATCTCCTCTGTCCATCTTATATCAATCTCTGGCGGCCTTACCTGGAACCTCAAGTCAAAAGGCAGAGCTGAACAATCTACTCTCTTTAAAGTGACCACTGATAATTAAGCAACACTGAAAAGTCGTACTTAACATTTAACATTTGGTTCTGATGAAGATGTCTGGAATACAGTATGTGCTCAGAATTATCTGCTGAGTATGTGCTCAACACACTGGGTTGAGGGCATTGAGATACTAAAGGATTTGGCTCTCTTGCTGCTTTTGGTTAAAACTTACGGACTACAAAAAGTCTCCTTGGAGGGTGAAGTCACATAAAAAGACTCAACTTCTAAAATTCCCTCCTGTAAAACCAATCCTAAGGGCAGGGCAAACAGGACCGAGAGATTTTTGCTTCCAACAACAGCAAAGCTAAAAAGTTAAAAAACTACGGGCAGCGCCTGTGGCTCAAAGGAGTAGGACGCTGGCCCCATATACTGGTTCAAAGTGGCAGGTTTAAACCTGGCCCCGGCCAAAAACTGCAAAAAAAAAAAAAAGTAAAGAAAACCAAAATTATTGGGTTAGTAACTGGGAGTGTCACCTTTTCCACCAATTATTGTCAGGTTGAGGCATATTAAGCGTTGACATTCAATAGCTTTTGACCTACCAAATGACAACTTCTTATTGCTCAACTCAATAATTTGGTGTGTGTGTGTATATACGTATGTGTACACTCCAATTACTTTCTGCAAAGGAAGACTGACCAGCAACGTATCTCTACATCCCTTTCTATAAGCTGCTGGGGCTTTGGTTTTATTTTATTTTTAACTTTTCACTTCTTGAGTCTGCCCAAGCTTAAAGTGAATTTGAGAAAACTAGGATGTTAAATATTGTAATGGTCCCTATGTTTATTATGTAAAATAACTTTTCATAATTCAACTTGTTAGCAATGCAAAACATTGCTGATTCCATTATAGCATGCATAGTTCCTGTACCTCTAGCTCTAAGTTTCACTTCTCTTAAAGCCATGAGGTATATCTGTATTCTGCAAATCTAGGGGTGAACTCAAAAGAATTTATGAATATGCACCTAAATATTTAAGGCAGAAAAACTCCAGGCAGCAAATAAAAGATCCTGGTCAAGTGGACTAATGAATATTTTTTAAAAACTTACTTTTTACACCTATACACACATCCTATATCCAGATCTTTCCTGCCATTCTTATTTGCTCTTACTGCCACCCCCAAAGTACACAATGCATGAAAATAAGGGGCTAACAGTATCTTGCACAAAGGAGTCCAAGAAACATCTGCCTTTGAGTGATATCCCACACCTCCATATGTACATTTAACACAAGGAATCCCAACCTTAAACATATACAGGTGCTTCTTTGTAGGTTTTAAAACAAATCATTTTTCTATGAAAATCCTAGGAATGTGTAATATTTAACAGTACACAGTACATCCTTAGTATTTTAGAAAAAAACGGATGGAAGGCAGTTCAATAACGTAAAAAGTTGAGATTGCAACCATCCTTGGAAAGAATGTGAAGGTGAACAATGGTCCCATGACCAATTCCGTCACAGCCTTGTAACACCAAATGAATGACAATTCTGCTGCAACAATATGATAGCAAAGGACAGAGGTGACCGACATGGGAATAGTTCAGAAGGCTTTCAACATTTTTTCCCTTTGCCAAGTTAAAATGATATGCATCACTTAAGGAACTACAATGCCCATTGTTATCTCTTGTCATATCCAGAACAGGACTCCAGACACACACACATACACACACCCCATATCGAACAGCAAGACTACACACCGCTTTTCAGCTTCAAGTTTATCCATTCTTTTCCAGAGACGATTAACTAGCGCTTCTTGTTCTTGTTCCAATGTATTTTCAAGGTCAATCTTTTCTCGTCTCAACTAAAGGAAAGAAAAGAAAAATGTTTTACTAAGAATGGCAGGCCACTTAAACTCAGTTAATCATATGTTTGATTAAATTAGTATGATCCCCACACCCCACTTACTTGTAGAAAACTGAAAAGACAAGGCACATTCTCTGGCTCAGACACATTAAGTATACCTAGTTCTTAAACTTTAATTAAAAAATTGAGATTCACTCTTGATGTTAATGCTTAATTGTTGTCTGGTACATGGATTGTGCTTCTTGTTTCAGCATTTATTCAAGGCAATTTCTTCATGAGGGTTTGGGGGAATTCTGTTTACTGTTCATACCAGGATTTTTCTGCATTTGTCCCTTAGTCCTGCATATAGTTCAATAGTAGATCAGACAGATTGTATTGCCATTTATATGCATATAAATAACTCTTGAGTGCACCCAAAATAACTATAGTGGCTGGTAGAAGTAAATAAACAGGTACTGAGAAATAAACACACGCACATAAACGGTAAACACCAAATTCACAATACTTTTGAGGACTCAGGGAAGAAGAGAAATTTGATTTGGAAGGGTAAATGGTTATAGAGAGGGAACCTCAAACCATATTCTATTTCATAAAATGAAGCAGACATGGGAAAATTCATTTAACCAATATTGAGCAATATGCCATAAAAACTGAGAATAACGCCAGACACAGCTTAACAGGGATGTAGCTGTAAACTGAAGGGTCAGAAATGTCTGTTCTCACCGCATTTCATTTTAGTGGGGGGTAGGTTAGTCAATGAAGAGTGTGAAAGAGATATAAGGAAAAGGCTGGCTGGTCTGAGAGATAGAAAGTGTAATGATAAATAGGCCTCATGGCGGTGGGGAGAAGGACCGTGCAACAGTCTCTGCACGTGGCTGTGCGTTTGACATTTTAATAATTTTAAAGGGAAGCTTTTTTAAAGACAGCCCATGTTACTGCCCCCATGCCCTCTCTTCAGCCAATTGCCAATTCATCTCTTTAGTGGTTGAGCTGACAAATTATTTTTGACTGCTGAGCTACAAAGACGTCAACAGTTTTATGTTTCCTTAGGGAGTCACAGAAGGGATCCAAGACCCCTAACATGGACAGTCAAGTGGAGCTGACAGAATGTGCAAAATGTAGTCCTTTAAAGCAACCATGGCTCAAACATCAGAACAATTTCTGCACTGAAGTTTTGTTTTTATCTCTATATGAAGTTCCTCTTTCTGAAACTGCCCTCACAGTAGCACAGAAGCACAAACCAAGCCCCAGCAACAATTGGTGTAACCAACCCTGTCAGCAGACAGAGGGCACAAGACATGCCCACATGACACAGGAGCACACGACGCCCCTGGGAATGTGGGCCCCACTTGCTGCATACCTGAGCCAGAGTGAATACGGCCAAAATCAGGGTCTTAGAACCTAATCAATCAAGACACGGGAAGAAATGATATAAGGACAATTAAATGATCACGTCAAAGGTTCATCGGGGAAGAAAGAGGTCTTGAACAGAGGGGGGAAATGCTCACGTATGACAGATCTGTAGGCTTTTTTCTCCACTCACCATAAAAATAGCTGTAGAAACCACTGGCCATTTGAATAAATATTTCTTATAACTTAGGCAAAGCAGCAGCTGATACATAAAGACTCCTGTAGGTACAGTTTTCAGAAAGGCAGTGGGATGAGGTGATTATGATCACAGATCTTGAGCCAAACGCCAGGGCTCACATCCCAGCTCCATCATTCATTAGTTTAGGTGCTGGGAAAGTACTAGACACCATTTTGTCATTTGTAAAATTAGAGATAAAAATGATATCCAACCTTAGTAGGTTACCTGTGAGCATTAAATATGTTATTCCATGCAAATCATTGATAACTGGCATTTAGAAAGCACTTGATACATGTTGGCTATGATGATCACCTGGCAATCTGGTAATCTGTCCTACTTCTGTTTCAGCCCTCCAGAAAGTGAACTCTTCAAGACTTACATTCTCCCGGGAGACTGAGGCAGGCAGATTGCTTGAGCTCAAGACTTTGAGACCAGTCTGAGTAAGAGCAAGATTCCATCTCTAAAAATAGCTAGGTATTGTGGCAGGTGCCTGTGGTACCAGCTACTGGGGAGGCTGAGGCAAGAAGATGGCTGAGCCCAAGAGTTTGAGGTTGCTGTGAGCTATGACACTACAGCATTCTACCCAGGGTGACAAAGTGAGACTCTGTCACATATAATAGAGCTTATTTGACAACTAAATGAGCCAAGGTCACATAGCAAACAGAAAATAGAGTTTCATAATATTATATCTGTATGGTAGAACAAGACTCTGAAGAACAGTTCAAGGGCAAAAAAAGGTGGAGGGAGCAGGGAGTCTGACTAAGTTGGAAGCATTCTGTGCCCTAAATCTGGGAGCAGGCTTAACATGCAAATGCTCCTCAGAATTCTAAACAGTTCCTACCTGCAGCAACAAGGAGAAATCCTGAAACACCTCATTGAACTGTGTGATTCTCTGAGTTCCTCGCATTTTGAAAGAGCTTTGAAGTACAATTCATAGCTATGTCTTTAAAGAAATAAAATCCCAAGGAATTTACCTTTTAAGGTAAATGTTCCAGTGTTTAAAAACTGGAGGCAGGAGGTAAGTAAGAAAAAAATGCAAGCAGGTATCATTTTGTAGTATGATGTCTACTAGACAAACTTATGCCCAATTCCTTTGAGTAATCGTGTGTAATGCTTACGAAGAACTATGAAAAGGAAAATCAAGATGAAACTATCTTTATCCATGTGTGGCTCTGGGTAGGTCAAGAACCTGCCATGAGCCAGAAGATTCTCATCTGCGAAGGGAGGTTGCCAGAGTGGAGGTCCCTTTCTCACCCACCCATTCTCCATCATTCTCTGCCCAGTCTCAAGTTGCCAGTTGTCTTCAGCCCTAGGTAGGTCATCCACGGATTTTTAGAGCTAGAAGCAGAAAGTTTTTTACCTAAATCCACCCCTTCATTATAGAGCTGGCGAAACACATGCCTGGGAGATGTGAGTCAGGCCTAGAGTGATAGTACCAAGACAGGAACAGATCCTCATCACACACCGTGGCCACCAAAACCGCTGTGTCTGTCCCACCAGACAGTATGGAAGCTCTTAGGGAACGTGGATTTGGGTCAAATTATGTTGTGGTCCGAGAGTTTATCTCCTTTGCCAAAACACTCGAGAGCAGGAGAGTAAGGCATAGATGACAATAAGGAAGTAGGACAGCTCAGGGAGACTGAGTATTTGGAAACAAGCTCATTGATAACTAAAAAAAAAAAAAAAACACAGGAAAACACACGTTGGAAATATACATGAATCTTAGCTTCTTGCCACCTGTTACCAGTTATCAATCTACCACCCTCTTCGGGGTTTACTGTCTGTATTTGCTCTACTAGTTTATTTCCACAAAGCAGGCATCACAGGAGGTCCCTAACTAGTAGCTTGGATTCTCAAGTACAGCAGGTCCTTGAATAGTAAGTATCTTTTTATCATAACACTGATGAGGAAAAAAAATTGATTCCCAGCTGGGGCCACCATCTGTGTAGGGTTTCACATTCTCTCCACGCCTGCATGGGTTTTCTCTTGGCGCTCTGGTTTCTTCCCACATCCTGAAGATGTGCACATCAGTTAACTGGCACGTCTACATGGTCCCACTTGGAGTGTGGGTGTGTGCAAGTGCACCCTGCCCTGGGGATGGTATCCTGTCCAGGGCTGGTTCCCAGCTCTCACCCTGAGCTGCCCAGATAGGCTTTGGCCACCTGCCCCTCTGAACTGGCATAAGCTGGCTAGAAAATGAAAGAATTATGGTAAAATGAAAGTTGTCAAGCTATATGATAAACAAATGCACGTATTTGTGATGCAGTGCCAAAGTGTTCGGCGAGCCTGCCATATTTGTTACCATTTGTTTTTAAACTTTGTGGTGGTAGGTGGTGCTCCTTACAATTTTTACTTTGCAAACGTTTATGCTTTGATTTAACCCACCTTCGTGAGCCCTTATTGTTCACTGATTAACCAAGCATTGGGTAAATAATTATTTTGTGTTTATTAATCTTCCAGAAATGTATAGATAGCTTCGCATTTATTCTAATGGTTAATATTGTAAGTGTTTTGGGTCTTTAGAAGTTTGGTGATGTTTCTATGACAGAAATAGAACTCTTGTTTCTATCAATTAGCCTATGGTAAAATGGATTTCCGTATAGGTAGTTTCACTTAAAGTTGCAGTTTCCAAGAACCCACTGACGACACTAAGTGGGAACCTAACTGTATTTCACTGCATAGCCTGGCAGTGCTATAGGAGTCCATATTATCTTTAGCCTTACAAAAGTAGGGTCTCTTGTCTTTTTAGTTTTAAAAATCTCAGCTTTTCAGGAGCTTTTACTGACATTAAAAAGCAATTAGAGGCAATCAGTCTAAACCACTTGATTAATTTCCCCTTAAGTTCTTTATCAGTCCCTCACCACCACCACTTCCTGCCTACCTAATTCCATATCCCACATATTTAAAGCCAAAGTGTGTATTATTGGTTCTGCCAATTCAGATAGCGAATTTTCACTATTCTGTCCCTCTACAATCTGACAGCATAGGTTAAGTTTCCAGGGTTATAGTTGGAAATTCTTGCTTGAGATGGAAAATCAGCCAAGTGATACAGTGCCTTAAATATGGTCGACCTGTAATAATCTCCTCCCAGCTCCTTTCTAATGATATCTAACTACTTTTTTAAAAAAATTTCAAGGTTTGTGAAACAGGCACTCACTCATCCCTCACTAAACATCTAATTTGTAGGCTAAACTGAGCCCCTTCCAACTGTGATTATGTGGTAAACACCCAGCACACTAGGGATATAGGTGACCTGCAGCACATTCATTTAAAAGGCTGCTTTGCAATTAAGTTAGTTCAATGGACTACAGAATTCAGTAGCTCTACTTCTCACTGCAGGTTAATTAACAGGCAGACCAAGAGTTCTTACTATGGTCCCCCAAATAAATTTAGAACTTTTTCAATGGATAAACAGAGTACAAAAACACAGCTGGCTCATCTGAATTCATAGTGGTCCTACCTACATCTCAGCAGGCAGATCCAGACCACCACAAAAACAGCAAAAAGAGTATGGGGCAGCTGACAGTTCCCACTTCTTTGCTGTAGAATTTTCTCATTTAAAGAGGATTATGAGGCCAGGCATGGTGGTTCACACCTGTAATCTTAGCACTCCAGCAGGTGGATTGCCTGAGCTCAGGAGTTTGAAGAGCCTGAGCCAAGGGCAAGACACTATCTATACTAAAGATAGAAAAAATTAACTCTTTAATGTGACAGGCACCTATAATCCCAGCTACTTGGGAGGCTGAGTCAAGAAGAATACATGAGCCCTAGAGTTTGAGATTGCTGTGAGCTAGGCTGATAACGTTGCACTCTACCCAGGGCAACAGAGTGAGACTCTGTCTCTAAATAAATAAATAAATAAATACGATGATTTTAGGATAGGGGAAAGGAATGCTTGACCAAAAAGTTGAGTGAGAACTTCAGCCTATCATGCTCAGCTATAGGATTTTGAAGGTTTTACTAGATCTTTTCCATCTACTTTGTAATGTTTCAGTAAGTCTGGGAAAATGTATTTTGAACCCCAAACATATGACTTAAGAAAGAAATTTTGGAAAACAGCCTAATACAATGAAGACATTTAGTAACCCAGGCATAAGAAAGAGAAAGAAAAGCCCATGAAATAAAGGCTATGATAAAGGCCCATCACAGTGGCTTTTGGCTGTAATCCCAGCACTTTGGGAGGCTGAGGGAGGAAGATTGCTTGAGCCCAGTAGTTTGATGCTAAAGTGAGCTATGATTGCAACACTGCACTCCAGCCTGGGAGTGCAATGCACCCTGTCTCTGAGAAGAAAAAGGCTGTCCCATAAACAGAACACAGACATAAAATTTGTTACAACATATAGCAAAAACCACTAAAAATGACATAAGTCGTCATTTTTAAGTTCAAAAAGAAAAAGAGCAGAATACTCTACAATACACATTAATCAAACTCTTAGCTGTCCAGATTTTTTTTAAAAAATAAGAGGCAAATCCTAGAAAAAAAATATGTATTGGAGAGTAACACCACAATTCCCTAAAAATGTTTGAAGTCTCCATTAAAGGCTCAGTCCAAATTCCTGTCACTTTATTATATAATATAAATGCTCTAGAGTTCAAAGTGCTGACCTGAAGGTACATCAGAATCACCTGAGAAAAGTACAATGTTCAACAAATGATCAAATCAAAGTCATAAAAATGGGTATAGAAACCAGGTAGGTCAGCGTCTATGGCTCAAAGGAGCAGGCCCCATATATCGGAGGTGGTGGGTTCAAACCGAGCCCCAGCCAAAAACTGCAACACACACACAAAAAAAAGAAAAAAAGAAAAAGAAAAGAAACCTACTGTAAGAGCAAGGACAATAAATATCTTACCTCACTCAGTCTGACTTTCCCACACATCTTAGTTAACCTAGGTTTTGCCTATACATCAAAAAAGAAGTGACTTAAAGCATTCCAGAGAGGGCTATTAAAATAGATCACATGCAACTGACATGAAAATACCCGGGAATAATGCACAAGGGTCTTTGCTCCTTGGCAAAACCTGCACAAATTAAAGCAGCAGAGACAGCAAAGTAAACTTCAGCACTGCCTGTGCTGGCATCAGTTCAGGCAACCAGTGAAATTCCGCTCAGCCCTGGCAATTCCTCCTAACGTGGAAGACATCTGACACTTGCCTTCTGGAAAACAGTCTTTTAAAGAAATCAAGCAGCCTATCTGTGCTGCAGATGAATTAAGACAGGTGTTCACAGACCACAGAGCGCCCTCCCCAAGGTGCTCATTTTATTAATCAAGCTGCAATGACTTTCAGAATTAAGAACAAGTTCTAGGTCATCACCATGGCTCATGCAATGCTGAGCACAGAAAGGGCTAATGGAAATCTGCCAGTTAGGAGCAAGGAAAAAGGGGAGAAAAGGATGGTCAATTATACATCTAGGAGTCAAAAACAGTTGAAAATTTTATCTATGTCAGAAATACAGAGAAAGTAAAGACAAAGAAACGATGCAAAAACAAAAAGTCAGAAAGAAATATACAGCAAGATAAATATGGTTTCCCTTGGGTAAAAGTAATGCTGATTAATTTTCCCATCCTTTCCTCGGTTTCAGGTCTCCGTCTCTAGCGCATGATCAGAAAATGCACCATGGTGGACTGAGACAAGGTGCCTCTCCTTTTACACAGGGAAATACATTTTGAGTCTTCCCCCCACTCCATCATGTATCATCATCTAGGCAAATTGATCCACATGGCAAGGATTATCTGATGCTTCAAAATCAAGTCTAACAAGATAAAACAGCAAGTTTTTCTATTTAATTGAAATGGAGTCTAGGAAAGGAATTCTGGGGGATTTTTTTTTTTTTTCTTTATGTCCCACAGAGAGACGTATCCTATCCCCTAAAGGAGCTTCAGACTAATCTCACAGGTCTGGAGGCGGGACCTCCCAGTTGTCTTCAGATGTCTCAACAACTCCTGGAGTGCAAAACAAATCAAATCAATTGAACAGAGAGCCTAATGAAGCTTCTTTGGGGGGGGGGGGGGGGGGTTAATTTATCCTAGTTTGCTCAATTCCAAGGTAAAAAAAA
>CAUYPK010009009.1:0-11741 GCA_963574355.1 Loris lydekkerianus | reverse complement strand
GGCTATTTCTTTTCTTAGAGTTTCATAGTTCTCTTTGTAGAGATCTTTCACGTTCTTTGTTAGGTATACTCCCAAATATTTCATCTTCTTTGGCACTACTGTGAAAGGAATAGAGTCCTTAACTGTTTGTTCGGCTTGGTTTTTATTGGTATATATAAAGGCTACAGATTTATGGGTGTTGATTTTGTAGCCTGAGACATTGCTATATTCCTTGATCACTTCTAAAAGTTTTGTTGTAGAATCCCTAGTGTTTTCCAGATATACGATCATGTCGTCTGCGAAGAGTGAAAGTTTGATCTCTTCTGACCCTATGTGGATACCCTTGATTGCCTTTTCTTCCCTAATTGCAATGGCTAAAACTTCCATTACAATGTTGAAGAGCAATGGAGACAATGGACAACCTTGCCTGGTTTCTGATCTAAGTGGAAATTATTTCAATTTAACTCCATTCAATACAATATTGGCTGTGGGTTTGCTGTATATGGCCTCTATTGGTTTAAGAAATGTCCCTTCTATACCAATTTTCTTAAGTGTTCTGATCATGAAGGGATGCTGGATATTATCAAAAGCTTTTTCTACATCAATTGAAAGAATCATATGGTCCTTGTTTTTAAGTTTGTTTATGTGTTGAATTACATTTATAGATTTACGTTTATTGAACCAGCCTTGAGACCCTGGGATAAAACCGACTTGGTCATGGTGTATAATTTTTTTGATGTTGGATTCTGTTTGTTAGGATTTTATTGAGTATTTTAGCATCTATATTCATTAGTGATATTGGTCTATAATTTTTTTTTTTCTTGTTGGGTCTTTCCCTGGTTTGGGGATCAAGGTGATGTTTGCTTTGTAGAATGTGTTGGGTTATATGGCCTGAGTTTTTATATATAGTCAGCCAACCTGTGCCTCTTTAGAGGACAAATTAAGCCAATCACATTAATTGAGAATATTGATAGGCCTGGTAGTATTTTGTGTATCAAGTTTTTTTCTTTTTAGTCCAGCTGAAATTTTTAATCCTTTCACCACTGTGAAAGTTGGAATTTGATCAAAAGTTTCTGAGTTGTTTACTATGGTGGCAGAGGCTTGTGCTGGTCATTATGGAGGATTGGTCTGAGAATACCCTGGAGAGCTGGTTTAGTTACAGCAAATTTCTTCAATATGTGAATGTCATTAAAGTATTTAAATTCTCCACCATAAATTAACTCAGTTTAGCTGGATACAGGATCCTGTGTTGAAAGTTATTTTGTTTTAGGAGGTTAAAGTTTGACGATCACCCTCTTCTAGCTTGAAAAGTTTCAGCAACATGATCTGCAGTCATTCTAATATTCTTCCCCTTTTAGGTTATAGTTTTCCTACATCTGACTGCTTGCAGAATTTTCTCCTTCACATTAACTTTGGTGAAGTTAACTATAATGTTCTGGGAGATGCCCTAGTTGGGTTAAGTTTTACTGGGTTTCTGAAACTGCTATCTAAATTTTAGAATCTCTTGCCATGTTTGGGAAGTTCTCCTTGATTATCTCTTGGAGTAGAGCATCTGGGCAAGCATTAGTTTTCTTTTAATTATCCCAGAGCTCACTGAGAAAATGATCTGTTTTTGCTCTCCACTTCTCTTCCTCTTTGAGCATTTGGGAGTGTTCAAAAGCTTTGTCTTCAATGTCAGAAATCCTTTCTTCTTTCTCCATTCTGTTACTGAGGGATTCTACTGTATTTCTCAGAACTTTAAGGGCTGCAAGTTCTTTCCTCAATGTGTCAAAATCTTTGGTGATTTTGTCTTTCAATTCATTGAATTCTTGAGACTTTTCAACTGCTCCTTGAATTTCTAATTCCAACTTTACCTTCATTCTTTTAATCTTATTTGCAATCCATTTTCTGAATTTGATTTCTGACATCTCAGCCATTTGTTTATGAATGGGATCTTCTGGTGTGTCCACCTTGTCATTCCTTGGGGGAGTTGATCTATTCTGGTTGTTCTTGTTGCTGGAGGTTTTCTGCTTATTCCACCCCATGATTATTTTTCACTGTTTGACTAGTGAGCAGGTGAGGTGAAATTGGATTGGGGGCTCCTGGAATAGAGATGAACTATACCTTTGGCAAGAGCTTGGACTGGTGACTGTAGCTTTCCCCCTATAGCTTTGCAAAACACCCACACAGTACAACTGCCTGAGATACTGGGGACCTGCTCGGTGTGGTAGGGGTAAGTGACTCTGTCTTGTTTTCAGATGGTCTCTGTCCAATCCTAGTGAATCAGTAACTCTGGGTTGAAGTCTCAGCTGTCGAGAAATACAAGCAACTAATACATCCCACCCCCCATGGGCAACAACTGGAAAAGGAAAATTAAACCTTCCCACAACCACAACCAAGGTCCCACCTTGGATGGCCCTCAAGTGATTGGCCCAGGTTAAGAGTTCCAAAACAATTGTCCCAGTCAGCACCCAGTCTCAAGTGAGAGAGTTCAAAAGGTCTCCAGCAACTAGATAGCAAGAGTCTGCTGGAACCTTGAATATGACTCACTCCAGTGCTCCTTGGAGTCAGAAGGGCCCACCCAGAAAATGGATTAGTTCATGAAGGCCTCCTTCCCAACCTTGCATCTCTGTCACACCCAGTCACTGCCAACTCCACAGGGCTGTGACTGACTTTCCTCCAACGAAGAGATGCACCAGGTGTTTGCACCTGCCTGAGTTACAGGGAGATCTATGTCTCCTCAGTCAGGCTCACTGCACTCTGCCACCAGGTAGCAGGCAAAGCTGAAGCCTGACTACCTCGAATGCTTAATGGAAGATGGGGAGTTTCACTTAGTACCAGTGCCATCCCAGACTGATGTTGCTGCCACTTGTATTCTTGCCAAAATTGCATTTCTTTCCTAGTTACATTCCCCTGCAGGCCAGGTGCTGTTTGAGTTCACAGAAACTGAGACCCAGCCTTGCCCTGTGCCAATGCTGCTGCATCAGTTCTCACAGAGCTGATGTTTCTGTCTCCATTGCACTTTGTGTTGAGGCGGGTGTGGTTAGAGTTCACAAATGGCTCTCAGGTCCTGCCCCTCTCTGGACTGATGTTGCTGCCAAACCTGCTTTTGTCCCAACTATGCTCCTCTTGAGGCCAGGTGCATCTTGGGCTCACAAAAGCAGCGATTCTGACCTAGCCCTGCCCTGGGAATATGCTGCCTCTGCATGGACATATTCTAGTCTCTGTCCCCACTGCACTCTTCCCAGGCAGGTATCAAATCAGGCGTACCCTTTGTTCATGGAGCCTGTGCTTCTGTCCCAGATCTGTTCCACCTATGGCTGCCATTGGAGTAGAGGCCTGGCTCCCTTTTTTTGCTAAGAGGTGGGAAGTGTTTCTCTAAAATATCATCAGGTGTGTGAGTCCTTATTGTTCCTGCCTTGCTGCTGCTGTGCTGTATGGCTCTTCCTTATGGCTCCCTCACTCCACAGTCCCCACTTTACACCTGTGCTGCTGATTCAGAACAGACTTCTAACAGCCCACACCTTGTCCACACTGCTTTAGAAAATGCCCAAGAATCTCCATGGGGCCAGGCTTCCAGACCTCAGGGTGAGAGTGAACTCTCACCTCAGGGTGGGAGTTCAGAATTGCGAGTAAAGTTTATGTTCAGTTTTATGACTGGCGGGAAAGTGTCATGGCACACTAGTGGGTCCTCTCTGGGGAAGGACTTCCAGTTTTTAGAGGGTCTCTTCCATGGGATAATATAGGAGGAGATCTGAACTCTGCTTGCTTGTTTGTAGAAAGTATACTTTGAGCTGTTCTTATGGGGGAGGGTTCTCCCTTCCACTTGGTGATGAGTTTTGTACCTATTGTTTGTTTCCTTGAGGTCACAATTTGCCTTAGTAGGGGTGCTGTGTGCCCTTCAATCTTCTCTCTTTGCTCAGCTCCAACCATCAGCTTACTTGTTAAACTTCTGTCCTTTAACTCTCTGGGAGCCTCTGTGGAAAGCTGGCTCCAGTCAGACACCTTGCCTCCTTCCTCGGTAATGCACTTATTGCCACAAGCAAAAAAAAAAAAACAAAACAAATCTGCTAATACTTTGTATATGGAAAAATTATTACTACTAACCTACTTAATTCTATAATAATTAAGTAATTAATCCTAACATTTTGTTATGAGCTTCATTAGAAGGATTATTCAAATTTATGAGGTCACATGATAGTTCTTAACACGAGTACGTGGGAAAATAGAAATTAAATTTATAATTCTTTATGTTGAATCTGAATTGTTGCTATTAACTATAGTCAAGTAAGCAAATTCCAGATTAGTTCAAATTAAACAATGAATTTCTGTAACGACTACTATTATATAAAGCACCATAAATATTACATATGTATTTCATTTACTCAATCTTATTTTTCAAACATACCTCTCCTCAAGGCATATATATATATATATATATATATATATGTAATGAAAAGTGGTATTTATAGTGTATAGATGATGGAAAGTAAGTGTGTCCCTGAAATTTATTCTGAGCATTCACCAATCTCTCTTACAGTTTCTTGTTTGGAGAAAAACAATTAGTTTCTGGATATTGGTAACAAGTGCAATTCCTTCTCACATATAATTGCACGTTTTATAGTTATGTGCTTTTGAGTACTGAAATTGCATGGATATCCCCCTAGTTCTTTAAATTAGCCATCTCAAATGGGTCATTGGTTCCCAAACTTTATTGCATATTGGAACAAACTAGGGATCATTAACAAATACTGATGCCTAGATCCCACACTCACTTTGTGATTTAATTACTATGAGGCATGGCCTACATATTGGAATTTTTAATAACTTCACAAGTTATTAACCCTCAAGTGCCTAGATAGCATTTGAATAAACTCGGTTCCAAGTGGCCACAGTGATCATCCCTCTTCTTTTTTCTCTTCCCCTGGTCTTCCATCTCTTCTTCTTTCACATTCTTTTCACTCCCAGAGATTCACAGTGCAATTTTGTTCACACATGATACAACAGGACTCAGCCTTATTTCAGCATCCCATTTGTCTTCTCAGTCAACAAGCAAAAAACAGTCTGTGGCAGCAATGTGCAAGCAGTTTCTAAGTGCAGATCCAGAGGTAAATCTTATAATATCAATTGCCTTGAAAATATATAGGGTTTTTGTTTCTTTTCTTTCCTTTTTTTTTTTTTTAACCTGTAGGAGTAAACTAAGCTGGGAAAATGAGCAATGTCTGGAGAAAAAAAATCACCCTCATTTTTGGGAGACATACAGGGTTTTGGGAACTGTGTGTGTAGCTATTGGTGTCAGATTTACCTCTAAAATCATCATGCCACTCCAAAGGCCTTGTGATCTCATAAATTGGTAACTGCAATGGTGAAATTTTAGATCAGGGACAAGAGAGATCATCAAAAGCTAACCAATGGAAGCTGGGTCTAATTGTGAACAAAAAAAAACAAAAAGCCTTACTTTATCTTTTCAGAAATGTATTAATTTTTGATGTTTCCATTTGACATAGTATTAAATTTATGGTGTGGCTTAATAGAGTATTTTAATCAGTCTGCCCCCTCCAGTACAAACCCCTAATGCCTTCTCCATATTTTGGTTGAAAATATTCTTTAATAAATTACTGATGACATAATGTAGTATCTCTGTCTTAAATTAATTATTAATACAGTGCTTTTCAATTATAGTAATGCTTGCCAGTGACATATCAACAATGACAGCTGGCCCTCATTTAAAATATATTATGATATACGTATGCCACTTTTAATATTATTTATATGCAATAAATATATATTATATTTATAAATATTTTTATTATTTTATTTAGTTTTTTTTTTCTTTTTGCAGTTTTTGGCCAGGGCTGGGTTTGAATCTTCCACCTCCAGTATATGGGGCCAGTGCCCTACTCCTTTAAGCCACAGGTGCCACCCTTTTATTTAGTTTTTAATACTTATTTGGATCATCACATTATGACCATCATGGGTTCTCCCTTTGTAGCTTTCAAAGTACACTGATCTCTCCCTCCTATGCCAACATGTAGAGAATTTCTTCACTCTAATCTCAGGTGGGACAGTTATAGACTGTAATATATGGATGTATGATAAGGATGCTTGTGTGCGTATGTGTCCATGTATTCCTAAATCTAGAGGTTTTTGTTCTACTTTTTGACAATCTGAACATTCCATCAAGATTGTTTTAATAAATAAACTTCTGATTTACATTTACATTAAGAACATTTAGTTTAAAACACTTACATTTCTTATTTTCCTGATCATCTTCATTTTAAAAGAAGCGTTATATAAACAAAACGCTTTTGTTAAACTTTGACTAAAGCCTTGACTTAGTTTCCTACCAAGATGTTGGGAGTGGTAGATTCATGTTGTATTTAGGTAAATGGCTCTGAGTAGATCAAGGAGTGTGTAGGGATGAATCAAGAGCAAATCAATTAGTATTATAGTGTATGGAATCTTTTCATAAGAGTGGGACTTGTCGTATGATGGAAGTTAAAGGGTTCTGCAATGAGTTCCCTTTTCAAATTCTTGATCTTACCCAGTGTGTTTTTAAAGGGTCTTTAATAATGTCGACAAGGGATCAACTTGTTATTTTATATATATCTACCTGCCATTTCATATATTTCTAGAGACTAAAGTGATTCAGAGAAACAGACTTGAATCCTATAGAATGGTGTAATGGAAATCCTGAAAATTTATTTGTTCTTTGTGTGGTTGTTTCATTTGAAATAAGGAAAAAACTAGAAAGCAAAAGCCTTTATTTATAGTAGTACTTAAGTGATAGCAAAACATTCTTTCATCACAACTATCTCTAAAGTACCAAGAACTCTGAGACTCTGAGTGAAAATGGTAGACCCATACAGAACTGAACTGTAGATAAATTTTTATGGCCAGTGTTCAATGGGACATACTTTAACCAGCAGCAGGAAGGCCTAGAGACTACTTTGTCCTATCCTGGGTGTAAATCATTAATGCTCAATTAGCATAATCAACAGGCAGTCCCCTTTCCTGAAATTTAAAATCCCTGAAGTTCTTCCCTTGAGTGAAATACTCAAGGAATTCATTTACTGGGATATTTCAGACATGCTATTAAACATAGCTTTGTGATTGCTTAAATAGCAAAAATAATTTTCCTGCAAAAAATATAAGCATCTTTCTCCTGGAATTAAACAATTCATTTATTAAAATTTTAATATGCAATATTTCTGGGTCCAGGCATGGAATACCCCAACCCAGACAGTACTTTACTTGTACCTTTAGACTTCTCCTCACCCACCTTTTTTATTTGGGGGTCATAGGAAGGGTAATCACTTATGCACATGTTTGGGGAAAGTTGGGATTGGGGAAGGTGAGGAAGAACAAGAGTTGAATGCATGAGGAATAGAATGTGAGGACTCTAATCCTACATATTTTAAAAAATATATATGGATATATAATAACTATATTATTTTATATTTTATCTCTTGGTAGTGATATTTTGTTTCTATTATAAAATGTTCCCAAGTGACTGAGTCTCTTATATTAAGATCCTTTATTTCCTTTATATAAAAAAGTGACAAAGTGACAATGATTTTCTGTGCTTATTTTAATAGCCCTTATTTACATTAAATTTAGAAGTTAATTAGAAGACACAATATTGTAAATTATGATATCTAGTGCTTCAAGGCTTAATTTACTTACAAAATACCTTTTTATGAGTGATGGTAAAAAGACATATGTGACTAAAAGCACAGCATTGATAATTTTTAAGTTTTTATTTTATTTTATGTTTTCTTTCTGAGACAAAGTCTCACTCTGTTGCCCTTGGTAGAGTGCCGTGGTGCCATCATCACTCACAGCAACCTCAACTCCTGGGCTCCGGCAATTCTCCTGCCTCGGCCTTCCGAGTAACTGGGACTGCAAGGTGCCCACCACAATGCCCTGCTAAAAGAACACTGATCATTTTTAGAAGAAAACAACAAAAGAAACAAAAAAAACTTAAAGTTATTCAAAAGAGAAGAGATTGAAGCAAGAGGCCATTTTAATATGCATATAATTAACTGTTGAACTTTATATTGTGAAATTTAATTAAACATGTTATAGCCACTGGGTTCTGACATGCTGAGTGAAATACTAAGAGAAAGTCTGAGTGATCATTATTATCCTTTGTCATTACTGTTTCAGCTATATAATAGCTTTCTTACTAGGTATGTGAGAGAGCTACTGATATTTTTACCTTAATCTACAGGCAAGTAGAGATTCCAGAAAGGGTAAATCTATCAATTAGAGACCCACGCAGCTTTCTTTCTTGCTAGTGTAATCGTTAAATTGATTTTTCCAGTCCATCATGTAATTGCTCCAGCGATGAAATCCTGCTTTCCACTCTTGTTCTGCTTCATCAATATTTCCTGTAAAACATGGAATAGGTTGCACTAATCTAAATTTTAATTTCTGTTTACATTAATTGAAAAATAAATTTGATTACAGATGTTAGTTTCTCCAAGTACACTTCACAGCAAATTTTTTCTGTTTCATTTCTTGTTCATTGTTCATTAACAACTTCCCTCTCTACCTGAAAGACTTTTAATAAATGTTTACATATTGTATAAAATGGAAATAGTATACGTGTATGAAATATATATGGAGTATATAAATATACAAAAATATAGCTCATATATTACCTTATGTAAAATTATATTTTATTGTATTATATTTTTCTTTAGTTTCCAAGAAGGTACTACAATAGACACCACTTTCTTTTTTTGGCAGTTTTTGGCCGAGGGTGGGTTTGAACTCACCACCTCCGGTATATGAGACCTGTGCCCTACTCCTTTAAGCCACAGTCGCCGCCCAGATATCACCTTCTTTTATTACCCCCCTTTAATGTAACAAAAATTTTATTAAATGCATATCATTCACAGACATAATTATATAGCAGTATATTACTTCTGATGAAAATTTTATATGAATACAGTTGACCCTTGATAGCCATGGCAAATTGGTGTTGGGATTGTCATGGATACCAGAATCCCTGGCTGCTCTTGTCCCTGATATGAAATGGCATAACGTTTGCATGTAACACATGCGCATTCTCCCGTGTATGTTAAAACATCCCCAAATCATTTAACCTAATATAATATACATGCTATGTAAATAGTTGTTATTTTATATTGTGTAGGGAATACTGACAAGGAAAAAAAGTCTGTATGTGCTCAGCATAGATGAAATTTTTTAATCTAATATTCTGAATCTGCAGTTGATTGAATCCATGGATGCAAACTCACAAACACAGGAGGCCTGTGTTGTTTACTAAGGCATAAGGATAACTTTTTGGTTGTCGTTCCATATAGATTTTTCCCTAATTAAAAAGTATTTTAATTCCAAACAATGCTTACTCTTTGTTTCAGTCACCTCCATGCAGAAGCAGTTCATTAACTTCTTGGTAAAGTATAAAGGTGACTAAAACAATCTCAGCTTCTACCAGTTTGCAAAGTATATGTATGAATCTGGATAAAGAAGTGATTAGCCAGAAATACTGTGAGGCAGTAAACTAAAAAAGGCCTATATCCTTCAAGAACCTTGAAAGCCTATTTTACTTAAAACTATACTATATTAAAGAATATAGTGTGTCAGCAATGGAGACTATAAAATTACACACTTTTAATACATCTTACCAATGGTGCCCTTCTCTCCTCCTCCCTCCACCCCCACACTTGAATTTAACTCTGTTTTTCTCTCTCGTGGGCATGTAGTTGTTCACATATTGGTTTTATATCATTATTGAGTACACTGGATACTTACTTTTCCATTCTTCTGATACTTTACTGAAGAGTCATTTCTGTAACTTTCTTTTTTGGAATAAGGAGAAGATATTGTGCAGATGTCCTCTTCATGAAAATTTGGCTTAGATAACATTTGAAGCAGGTGCATGCAGTCACAGCACAGGCACATGCTGAAGTACAGTCTGAAAGTTAAACGCTAGGACAGTGTGTGTTTAAACAAGTCTTAAGGATAAATTTATTTGAATTATATGTGGGTGAGAGCTAGTGTAGGCTGGCTTCCCTTAGATCTTTTGCAGGTTATGGCCCTGAGTTTCAGCTCTTCTGCTGTGATGTATGGCTAAGGTAGCTGGGGTGGGTGGATTTGGGGGTGTAGGGGGAGGGACTGTCCAGCAGAATAGATGAGCAAATAGTCTTGGATATGTCTAGGTAGACAGCAGCACCTTAGACACAGGATATAAATAACACTAGAAAGGAACTGATAACTACCCTGTAGCAGCAGGTATATAACCTGTGGGCTGTCACTTTCCCTCTTTAAATTTTACCCATAGTGTTCTTTGCTCTGTAGTTTAGTGTTCCTCAGTCCTCCAGCCTAACGGTTTTCTTCCTTGAGCAAAGAACTGTCTGTTTAATTGAAACATGAAACTGTTACCTTTTCACTTTGCACCTTGTTTACAAACGGGCCGTAGACGGCACCTGTTAGCCTCAGGAGCAGCTGATACAGTCAGTCTCTCAGTCAAATCACAGCATGTGTACATCTCACAGCACCTTCACCCACTCTGTCTGCCAAACCCCTGACTTTGGGTAAACTCCAGGCAGGGGGACTCATGGTCTGCCGTGCAGCAGCTGGATTCATAGTTAGCAGCAATAATATTTTACATTTACTTTGAAATAAGAAAATATATCTAATATAAAGACTCTTGTGGGAGATTTTTTTGAGAAATAATATGTTGTCAAGATGCACTGGAGCTCACCCTGAGCATGGTGCATGCCCAGAGGTAGGTGCACTGTTTCCATATTGTTCCATTTCGCTTAAGCTAGAAATGTGTTTAGCATTGTACAGCATGTGCGAAAGCTGGCCCCAAACTTTGAAGTTTATTTTTCACCCTGCTCTATGGATGGTAAGTAACTTGAAATGGAGATATTTTAGAAGTACATTTTCTGGTATTCAAAATTTATTTTATCAAGAAATAAATAGCAATACCTCTCCAGGACTTAATTTGACTTGTGATAAACGGGTCATTTAAAATCATCCACTATTTTCTCTCAAATTATGACCATCTTATGTAAAAATATTGTATTATATATGTTTTCTTTTTAGGTTTAGCATAACTTTTATTTTTTTTTGTTATTTATTTTTTCCATAGATATGGCCCCACCCATTAGCCTCCCTCCACCAAAACCTCCCCCCTCCCTTTTCCTTCCTTGGCCCTTTCCCCATAGACTTGTGCTATAGTTGGATTATAGCCTTCATGTGAAAGCTATAATTTAGCTTCATAGTAGGACTGAGTACATTGGATACTTTTTCTTCCATTCCAGAGATACTTTGCTAAGAAGAATATGTTCCAGCTCCATCCATGTAAACATGACAGAGGTAAAGTCTCCATCTTTCTTTAAGGCTGCATAGTATTCCATGGTGTACCTGTACCATAGTTTGCTATTCTATTCATGGGTTGATGGGCACGTGGGCTTCTTCCATGACTTAGCAATTATAAATTGGGCTGCAATAAACATTCTGGCACAGATGTCTTTGTTGCATTGTGACTTTTGGTCTTCTGGGTATAAACCTAGTAAAGGAATTATAGGATTGAATGGCAGGTCTATTTTTAGATCTCTAAGTATTCTCCAAACATCCTTCCAGAAGGGATGTATTAATGTGCATTCCCACCAGCAGTGTAGAAGTGTGCCCTTTCCTCCACATTCATGCCAACATTTCTGGTTTTGGGATTTTGTTATGTGGGCTACTCTTACTGGGGTTAGGTGATATCTCAAAGTAGTTTTGATTTGCATTTCTCTGAT
>CAUYPK010009007.1:0-14721 GCA_963574355.1 Loris lydekkerianus | reverse complement strand
TTTTCCAGGCAAGCTATGGAATTTGCACACCTTGTTTGGCCCAATATAAAAGGGTTCTCTAACTCAGACCAGATATCTGCTGTATACAAGAATCTCACTTTACCTTAAAGGATAAAAATAGACTCAGGGTGAAGGAATGGACATGTGTAATGCAGGCAAATGGAAACCAGAAAAAAGCAGGGGTTGCAATTTTAGTAGTAGATACAATTGGCTTTAAACCAGCAAATATAAAGAAAGATAAGGAAGGTCACTACATATTCATCAAGGGAAACACCCAACATGAAGAGATTTCGATAATTAATATTTATGCACCCTACCAGAATGCTCCTCAATTCATAAAGCAGACCCTAATGGATATGAACAACCTGCACTATAATAGTTGGAGATTTTAGCACTCCTTTGAAAGTTTTGGATGGATCCTCCAAGAAGAAATATTAGACTAAAACCTGACCCTAGAACAAATGGAATTTACAGACCTCCAGAGAACATTTCACCCTAATAAAACTGAGTATACATTCTTCTCATCAACCCATGGGTCATCCTCCAAAATGGATCATATCTAGGACACAAGTCTAACCTCAGTAAATTTAATAGTATAGAAATTATTCCTTGTATCTTCTCGGACCACCATAGAATAAAAGCTGAACTTAACAGCAACAGGAATGTTCATAGTCAAACAAAGTCATGGAAGCTAAATAATCTTAGGCTGAATGATAGCTGGGTCAAAGATGAGATTAAGAAAGAAATCACCAAACTTTTGGAACAAAATGATAATGCAGACACAAATTATCAAAACCTGCGGGATACTGTGAAGGCAGTCCTATGAGGGAAATTTAAAGCATTGGAAGCCTTCATTAAGAAAACAGACAGAGAGGAAGCCAACAACTTAATGGACTATCTCAAGCAACTGGAAAAGGAAGAACATTCAACCCCAAACCCAGCAGAAGAAAAGAAATAACCAAAATTAGGGCCAAATTAAATGAAATTGAAAACAAAAGAATCATTCAGAAGATCAATGAAACAAAAAGCTGTTTTTTAAAAAAGATTAACAAAATTGATAAACCTTTGGCCATCCTAACCAGAAATAGAAAAGTAAAATCTCTAATATCGTCTATCAGAAATGATAAAGGAGAAGTAACAACAGACACTTCAGAAATTCAAAAAATCCTCAATGATTACTACAAAAATCTCTATTCCAAGAAATAAGAAAATTGGAAGGAAATGGACCAATACCTGGAAGCATGCCACCTTCCTAGACTCAACCAGAAAGAATTAGAAATCTTGAATAGACATATATCAACCACTGAAATAGCATCAACAATACGAAATCTTCCTAAAAAGAAAAGTCCAGGACTAGATGGCTTCACATCCGAATTCTATCAGACCTTTCAAGAGGAACTAGTACCTATATTTACAACCTTTCCAAAAGCATATACAAAGAAGGAATACTTCCCAACACATTCTATGAAGCAAATATCACCCTGATACCCAAACCAGGAAAGGATCCAACAAAGAAAGAAAATTATAGACCAATATCATTAATGCAAAAATATTCAAAGAGATCTTAGCAAACAGAATTCAACAACACATCAGAAAAATTATACATCATGATCAAGTTGGTTTTATTCCAGGGTTACAGGGTTGGTTCAACATACACAAATCTATAAATATAATACATCACATCAATAAAATAAAAAAGACCATATGATTCTCTCAATTGATGCAGAAAAACCTTTGATAATATCCTTTCCTGATCAGAATTCTTAATAAAATAGGCATAGAAGGGACATTTCTTAAACTGATAGAGGCCATCTATAGCAAACCCACAGCCAATATCATATTGATGGTGTAAAATTGAAAATATTTCCACTCAGATCAGGAATGAGGCAAGGATGCCCACTGTCTCCACTGCTATTCAACATAGTGATGGAAGTCTTAGCCATCACAATCAGGCAAAAGAAGGTGATCAAGCATATACAAATA
The DNA here is from genome assembly GCA_963574355.1 of Loris lydekkerianus. NCBI lineage: Eukaryota > Metazoa > Chordata > Mammalia > Primates > Lorisidae > Loris > Loris lydekkerianus. Next base: position 12,738 of record CAUYPK010009007.1, on the reverse strand, counting down.
GGGTCAGAGGAGATCAAACTCTCACTCTTAGCTCATGATATGATCTTATACCTGGAAAATCCCAGGGACTCATCTTCAAAACTCTTAGAAGTGATAAGAAATACAGCAGCATCTCAGGATACAAAATCAATACTTACAAATCAGTAGCTTTTATATATGCCAACAATAGTCAAGCTTAAAAAACAATCAAGGACTCTATTCCTTTTACAATAGAGCCAAAGAAGATGAAGTATCTGGAAATTTACCTAACAAAGTATGTGGATGATCTCTATAAGGAGAATTATGAAACTCTGAGAAAAGAAACAGCTAAAGATTTTAAAAAATGGAAAAATGTACCATGCTCACAGCTGGGAAGAATCAACATTGTTAAAATGTCCATACTACCCAAAGCAATCTACGAATTTAATGCAATTCCTATTAAAGCACCATTGTCATACTTTAAAGAACTTGAAAAAATAGTACTTTGTTTTATATGGAATAAGAAAAAACCTCGAATAACAGATACATTACTCAGAAATAAGAACAAATCAGGAGGTACCACATTACCAGACCTCAGGCTTTACTATAAATCTATAGTGATCAAAACAGCATGGTACTGGCACAAAAACAGAGAGATAGATGTATGGAACAGAATAGAGAACCAAGCGATGAACCCAGCTACTTATCATTATTTGATTTTTGACAAGCCTATCAAAAATATTCAGGGGGGAAATACTCCCTATTTAACAAATGGTGCTGGCTGAACTGGCTGGCAACCTGTAGAAGAATGAAATTGGATCTCCACCATTCACCATTATCAAAAATTGATTCTCAATGGATAAAAGATTTAAACTTAAGACATGAAACTATAAAAATACTAATAGAGAGTGAAGGGAAAACACTTGAAGAAATTGGCCAGGAGGAATATTTTATGAGGAGGATTCCCTGGGTAATTGAAGCAACACCAAAAATCCATCACTGTGATCTGATCAAACTAAAAAGCTTTTGCACAGCCAAGATCACAGTAAGTAAAGCAGACAGACAATCTTCAGAATGGGAGAAGATTTTTGCAGGTTATGCTTCCGACAAAGGTCTGATAACTAGAGTCTATACAGAACTCAAACTAATCAATAAGAAAAGAATAAATAACCCCATTTCTATGTGAGCAAGAGATTTGAACAGAAACTTCTCTGATGAAGACAGATGCATGGCCTACAAACACATGAAGAAATGCTCATCAACCTTAATCATCAGAGAAATGCAAATCAAAGCCATTTTGAGATATCATCTAATTCCAGTAAGATTAGCCCACATCACAAAATCCCCAAACTACAGATGTTGGTGTGGATGTGGAGAGAAGTGAATGCTTCTACACTGCTGGTGGGAATGCAAACTAATATGACCTTTTTGGAAAGAAGTTTAGAGAACACTCAAGGAACTAACAGTAGACCCACCATTTGATCCTGCAATTCTTCTACTAAGTATATACTCAGATGATCAAAAATTATTTTACAAAAAGACATTTGCACCAGAATATTTATTGCAGCTCAATTCATAATAGCCAAGACATGGAAACAAGCCAAGTGCCCATCAACCCATGAATGGATTAACAAAGTGTGGTATATGTGCACCATAGAATACTATGCAGCCATAGAAAAGAATGGAGACTTCACATCTTTCATGTTTACCTGGATGGAGCTGGAACATATTCTTCTTAGTAAAGTATCTCAAGAATGGGGAGAAAAGTATCCAATGTACTCAATATTACTATGAAATCAACATATAACCACCTACATACTCATATGAATGGCAAAACATACCTATAATCCAGAAAGTAGACCAGAAGAGGAGAGAGAAGAGGGGAGGTGGGATTTTGGAGGAGGGAGGGTATTTGGGGGGGACCTCACCTAATGTACATGATGCAATAGTACATTTCAAAACTATTAAGAAATAAGTATAATTGTGATGGATGTGTTACTTAGCTCAATGTAAGCATTTCACCTTGTATATCGAAGCAGTATGCTGTACCCCATAAATGCATCAATGTACAAAGTTATGATTTAATAAAAAATAATTAAAGAAATAAAATAAAACGGTTCTCTAACTGCCCCCAGGCACAGACACCATCTTTCACTGCCCAGTCAGGTCATCCTTCCCTTTCAATAAACCCGGTTCATCTCAGGGCACAATCATTCATTTACACCTTTCAGAATTTCAAGAAACCCTGAAAAGCCAAGACAATATTGAAAAAAATGAGAACAAAAGAACAAATAAGAAAAAAACCAACAATCCCATACATTAATGGGGAAGAGAGATGAATAGAATCTTCTCTAAGGACAACAGATGAATGGTTACCAAGCACATGAAAAGATGCTCATCATTCCTAATTATTAGAGAAATGCAAATTAAAACCACCCTGAGATATCATCTAACCCCAATGAAAATGGCCTATATTACAAATTCTCAAAGCTGCAGGTGCTGGCATGAATGTGGAGAGAAAGGAACACTTTCACACTGCTGGTGGGACTGCAAACGAATACAACCTTTTTGGAAGAAAGTATGGAGAAATCTTAAAGAACTCAACCTAGACCTCCAGTTTGATCTTGCAATCCCATTACTGGGCATCTATCCAGAAGAAAAAAAAAAAAATCTTTTATTATAAAGACTCTTGTACTAGGTTGTTTATTGCAGCCCAATTTACAATCGCTAAAATGTGTAAACAGCCTAAATGTCCTTCAATCCAGGAATGGATTGGCAAGCTGTGGTATATGTATACCATGGAATATTATTCAGCCATCAAAAAATGGAGATTTTGCAGTATTTGTACTAACGTGGATGGAGGTGGAACACATTATTCTTAGTGAAGCATCACAGAAATGGAGAATTATGAATCCTATGTATTCAACTTTGATATGAGGACAATTAACAATTAATGACATGGTGGGGCATGGGGGAAGGGGAGACCAGACAGAGAAGGGGGGGGGAGGTGTGGGCAAGGAAAATTAAAAGAAAGAAAAGAAAAGAAAAGAAAATAGTGACTAATTCTCACATAAATTGGATTTAATTTTGACCAAAGTACATTACTTAAACATTAATTTTTAATTCAACTTGTTAATACGTTGTTTAGGATATTGCATCCTCATTTATGAGTAAAATATGTTTGTAATTTCCCCTTCGTAATAATATATTTTCTCCAATTTTAATATCAGGTGTATCCAGATTAAGTAGAATGATTTTGAAGTATTCTTTTTCTATAGTCTATAATATTTGGCATGATCTGTTTTTTGAAATTATCTTTTACTTTTATTTATAAATATTAGTTGTCTATTTTTTGAGACTTTGGAAAAAAAATAAGAAGTTAACTGATGACTCCATACTGAACCTCAGGGTCAAAGCATTCTATAATAGACATACTCTTATATGACAATGTGAATGTTACCTTCTTTCCATTATTATTATTATTATTGCTTAATATTTCGATGCAGCAATTGTCTGATTTCTTTTCTGAATATATTTATTGTCGTTCAGTCTTTACAAAGTTTTTGTTTCTAGTCCTTATTTTAAACGTTGTTATTGTTATTAAATTTTAAGCCTTTTTAATTTTGTGATGGCAAAAGTGGAAACCTAATAAACACATGTATATGTAAAAAAAAAAATGAAAAGAGGCTAAGAAGCAAAGAAAGAAAGAAACCCTTATGCAAATAAATAAAAAACATCTGGACTGACAAAAAAAAAAAAAAAGAACAAAGTTGGAAGTCACATACTTCCTGATTTCAAAACTTACTACAATGCTATGGTAATATAAACAGTGTGGTACCAGCATGAAGACAGATCTATAGACCAATGAAATAGAATACAGTACCCAGAAATAAATGCATATGCATATATAATTAAATGATTTTTGATGAAAATTGGATGTTCACAGGTTAAAAGAAAAAAGAAAAAGCAAGTTGTCATAACAGTACACCACCTCACACCTGTTAGAATGGCTATCATAAAAAACATATACACAAGACAACAAATGCTGGCAAGCATGTGGAGAAAAAAAGAACCCTGTAGGTATGTAGATTGGTACAGCTACTGTGGAAAATAGCATGGAGGTTTCCTCCCAAGTTAAAAATAGAGCTACCATATGAACCAGAAATCCCACTTCTGGGTGTATATCCAAAGGAATTGAAATCTGGATCTCAAAGAGATATCTGCAGTCTCATGGTAATTGCAGCACCAGTCACAATATGTAAGACATGGAAGCACCCTACATGTCCATCAATGGGTGAATAAAGTAAGAATATACATACAATGGAATATTATTAACTCTTAAAAGTGAAGGAAATCCTGCCATTTGTTACCACATAGATGAACCTGCAGGATATTATACTGAAGCAAATAAGCCAGACACAAAACAACAAATGTTACCTGGTTTCACTTATATGATGTATCTAAAATAATCAAACTCATAGAAGTGGAGAGTGGAATGCTTGGTGGTTGCCAGGGCCAGGGGGCTTGGAGGCAATGGGGAGGTATTAGTCAAAGGATATAAAGTCTGGATTACAAAAGATGAGTAAGTTGTAGAAGTCTACAGGACAGCATAGTACCTGTAGTTTACAATGCTATTTTGTAAACTTAAAAATTTGCTAAGTGGGTAGATCTTACGTGTTCTTATCCCACACACAAATAATAGCAATAAATAAGAGGGTAGCAGAAAACTTTTGAAGGTGATGGTTAGGTTTATATCATAGGTCATAATGAGGGCTTCATGGAGGACACACATTGCCAAACTCATTGAATTGTACACATTAAATATGTATAAATTTTGCACATCAGTCATACGTCAATAAAAGGGTTTCGAAAAAAACAAAGCTGGATTCTTAACTTAAACCATATGCAAAAATTAAACCAAAAATGGATGAAGGACCAAAACATAATAACTAAAGCTGTAAAACTCTTAGAAGAAAATATAGGGGTAAAGTTTTGTGATATTCAATTTGGCAATTTTTTGGACATGACACCAAAAGCACAGGCAACAAAAGAAAAAGATAAGTTGAGTTCACCAAAATTAAAAGCTTTGTGCATCAAAGAACACCATCAACAGAATGAAAAGGCAACTCGCAGAATGAGAAAACATATTTGCATATCATATATATGTATTTATATATATATATATATATAATTTCCTATAACTTAACAACAAGCAAAAATAAACAACCCAATTAAAAAATGGACAAAGGAGGACTTCCTGCTTTTGGTTCCCTATATAAAGAGTCTGAAAGTCAATCATTCCAACAACCCCTAAAAAAGCTGAACAGAATGGAAAATAAATAACTCTTCCTAGATCTTTCAAAAGGGTGCGGTCATAACCTGTACCCTCCCATACCAAGGAAGGGAAATATTTAACTCACCTACAACCTTCTCCAGCTGTACTGCCCCTCCTGAGGCAAGAACAAAACTAACAGGCTTTTGAGAAGTTCACAGCCCAGAAACACAGGGTCCTTGAGAGACTGAGAACTAATCATAGAACCATAAAACATTTTCCCTCCTCTCATATCTTACCACTACGAATGGTCTATTTACCAGAGTTTCTTTTATCCAATACCTTATAGCTGGCCTTCAGCAAAAAATTATGAAGTATTTTTAAAAGGTAAAAAAAAAAAAAATACAGTTTGGAGAAACAGAGCAAGCACCAGACCCAGATTCAGCTATGGCAGGGATGTTAGAATCATGAGACTGTCTCCTTAAAACATCTATAACTAACATGCTAATATCATTAATGAAAAATGTAGATAAGATGAAAGAACAGATGAGTAATGAAAGCAGAGAGGACCATTCTAAGAAAAAATAAAAAAGATGTATTAGTGATTGAAAACCTATTCTATTTTAGTAGAAATGAGGAATGCTTCTGACGGGCTCATTCATTGACTGAAAACAGCAAAAAAAAAAGAATCTCTGAGCTTGAGGATATATCAATGGAAACTTCCAAACCTAGGAAAAAAAGAAAAAAAAAAAAAGAAGAAGAAGAAAAAGAAAAAAAACACAGAACTAAATGTCCAAGAATTGTGGGGAAATTCTAAAAGATGTAATATACATGTGATGAAAATATCAGAAGGAAAAGAAAGGAAGAAATAGAAGCAATATTTGAAGCAAGAAGGCTTCCCAAATTAAGATTAAAAACTGCTACAGACTAAATTGTACCCTTTGCCCCTTCCCCCAAATTCATATTTGAAGTCCTAATCCCCAAAGTCACAACATTTAGAAACAGGGCCTACAAGGAGGTAATATACGTTAAACAAAGCCACAAGGGTGGGTCTTTAACCAGTAAGATTGATGTTCATAGAAGAAGAGGGTGTGATCCCATCTCTCTCTCTTTCTATGTATGCACAGACAAGAAGCCGTGTGAGGACACAGCACCAAGGTGGCTGCCCACAAGCCAGAAAGAGAAATCTCACCCATTCTGACAGCACCTTGATCTTGGACTTCCAGCCTTCAAAACTGTGAGAACATTAATTTCTCACGGTTAAACCACCCAGTCTGTGGTATTTTGTCATGGCAGCCTAAGCACACTAATACAGACACCAAACAGCTCTAGACTACTCAGAGGGCACCATGCGGGATAATGGGAAACAACACCCCCCACCAACTACACCCAGGCATAGCATATTCAAACTATAGAAAATCAAAGATAAAGGAAAAACTTAAAAGAAGACTGAAAAAAAAAAAAAAAGTTTGGCCTGTAAAGGAGCAAAGATAAGAATTGTCTCACACTTTTCAGAAATCATGAAAAGAAGATAGCCTTTAAATTTTAAAGTTTTGAGGAAAAAAACTCCCTACCAACCTAGAATTCTATATCTTGTGAAATTATCCATCAAAAGTGAAAGAGAAATAATATTCCTCAGATGACCAAACATTGATACAGGACCAAAAAGAATGATACAGGTCAGAAACTTGTATCCATAAAGAAGAGTATTAGAGAAGGAATAAATGAAAGTAAGTAAAATTTTGTGCTATCTAACAGATAGCAGTTTATTTGAAAAAATAACAGGAATAATAATAATAAGTACACATATCTATGTAATCTTAAGAAAAGAAATAATAAATGTTAGAGTCAATAAAATTGAAGGTAGGAATAGAGAAAATAAATGAAACCAAACACTGATTCTTTGAAAAGACCAATAAAGTAATGAAGTTTCCAGACCAGGTATCTAAGAAAAATGAGAAAGGACACAAATTACTAATATCAGAAATAAAAGAGGGGATAGTAGAACAAATCCCATGGAATAGTAGAAATAAAAGAGGGGATAGTAGAAATAAAAGAGGGGATAGTAGAACAAATCCCATGGAAATTTAAAAGATAATAAAGAAATCTTGTGAACAACTCTCACTACAAATTTGTTGAGCTAGAAAAAATTAATCGATTTCCCGAAAGACTCCCTCAGCCAACACTCACACAAGAAGAAACAGATAGTCTGAACAGACGGACAATTACAGTTATCTCCAACTGATAACTTTCTGCGACAGAAAATATCAGGCCCAGGTGGGTTCACTGATGGATTCTACCAAACATTTAAGGAATATTAATTCTTATAATCTCTTTCAGAATATAGAAGCAGAGGAAACACTTTCTAACTAATTCTAAAGCTAGCATCACCCTGATACCAAGATCAGACAAAAACATCACAAGATAAGCAAGAAAGCTGCAGATTACATCTCTCATGTACATGAATCCAACAAGAGTCAACTAAGTATTAGCTGAGCTAATCCAACAATGTCTAAAAAAATGATACACTATAAAAAACAGGATTTGTTTCAGGTATGCAAGCTCGGCTCAACATTTGAAAATCAATTCACAATTCATTATGCCAGCAGTTTAAAGAAAAAAAAAATCATAAAATTATCAATAAATGCAGAAAAGCATTGGACAAATTTGACAAAAGTCCAGCTAACATAGTACCTAATGGTGGAAAACTAGAAGCTTTCTCACTAAGATCAGAAACTTTACTATTCCTTTTAAATATCATATTGGAAGTCCTAGTTAATGCAATAAGATAAGAAAAGGAAATAAATGGTATGCATATTTAAAGCTGTCTTTGTTTACAGATGACATGATTATCTATGTAAAAAATCTGGGGAAAAAAATCAGAAAAAATACTCCTAGAACTAACAAGCAAGTATAGCAAGGTCCCAAAATATAAGATTAATACACAAAAGTCAATCACTTTCTTTCATACTAGCAATAAATAAGTGAAATTTGAAATTAAAAAATACAATACTATTTACATTAGCACTCCCCAGATGAAATATTTAGGTACAATTCTAACAAAATCTATACCAAAAATATATGAGAAAAACTACAAAATTGTGATGAATGAAATTAAGAAACTATATAAATGAGGAGATAGAATAGAGTTCATGAATAGAAAGACTCAATATTTTGTTATAATGTTGAAGTTGGTTCTTCCCAACTTGATCTATAGATTCAATGCAATCCCAATCAAAGTCTCAACCAGTTATTTTGTGTATATTGACAAACTGATTCTAAAGTTTATGTGGAGAGGGAAAGGGTCCAGAATAGCCAGTGCAATATTGCAGAAGAGGAACTAAGTAAGGGGATTGAAACTACCTGCTTTGAAGACTTACCATAAAGTGATAGCAATCACAACAATGTAGGATTGTTAAAGGAATAGACTGGTGGAAAAAAGCTAGAGAGCCCAGAAATAGACATAAATACAGTCAATATAAGTCATATATACAGTCAATATACAGTAAATATAAAGACATAAATATAGTCTTTGATGAAGGAGCAAGGACAATACCATGGGAGAAATGGTCTTTTCAACAAGTGTTGCTAAAACAACTGGGAGTCTATAGGCAAAAAAAAATGAATCTAGACCCAGACCTTTCACTTTTCACAAAAATTAGCTCAGAGTGAATCATAGACCTAAATGTAAAACATGAAATTATAAAATGCCTAGAAGTAAGGCATTTTACTCCTTACTCCAATGGAGAACTTTGAGTATGGTTATGACTTTTTTTTGCAGTTTCTGGCTGGGGCTGGGTTTGAACCCACCACCTCTGGAATATGGGGCCAGCGCCCTACCCCTTTGAGCCACAGGCACTGCCCTATGGTTATGACTTTTTAGGTACACTTGTCCTTCTTTATCTCAGGTGTTGCTTTTTGCAGTTTCAGTGACCTGAGGTCAACAATGGTCTAGAAATATAACATTGAAAATTGCAAAATAAACAAAGTCTTAAATTGCATGCTGTTCTGAGAGGCATGATGAAATCCTGTGCTGACCCCTCCAGGAGATGAATTATCCCTTTTTCCAGCATGTCCAAGCTATGTATACTACCTTCCCATTAGTTGCCAACATGGTTAGCTCTTGACATCCTACCATCAACATCATCACAGCTTGGTGATCCAAGATCACTTAAAGCAGACGATCCTTCCCATATAGAGTCAGGCAGCCAATATTAGCCTAATGCCTAGTAGCAACGCCTGTGTTATTCATCTGACTTCATCTCATCATGTAGGCACCATAGCATGTTGCATCATCACAGGAAGAAGGGTGAGTATACAATAAAATGCTGAGAGAAGGTGGCGCCTGTGGCTCAGTGGGTAGGGTGCTGGCCCCATATACCTAGAGTGGAAGGTTCAAACCCTGCCCTGGCCAAACTGCAACAAAAATAGCCGGGTGTTGTGGTGGGTGCCTGTAGTCCCAGCTACTTGGGAGGCTGAGGCAAGAGAATCACCTAAGCCTAAGAGCTGGAGGTTGCTGTAAGCTGTGATGCCATAGCACTCTACCAAGGGTGACAAAGTGAAACTCTTGTTTCAAAAAAATAAAAATAAAATGCTGAGAGAGAGCGAGACCACATTCACATAACATTTACTCCAGTACATTGTTATAATTTTTCTATTTTATTTTTAGTTATTGTTGCTAATCTCTTGCTGTGCCTAATTTTTTCTTTCCTTTTTGCAGTTTTTGGCCAGGGCTGGGTTTGAACCCGCCACCTCTGGCATATGTGGCTGGCACCCTACTCCTTTGAGTCACAGGCACTGGGCACTGCCCACTGTGCCTAATTTATAAATTAAACTTTTAAAAATTAAATCATAACGGGGTAGGTCATGTATACATTAATGCATTTGGGGGGTACAATGTGCTGATTTCATATACGATTTGGAATGCTTACATCATACTGGTTAATATATCCCTCACCTCATTTACTTAATTATTGTGTTAAGACATTTATACTCTATACTTAATAGATCCGACATGTATCCTTGCAATATGCACCCTAGGTGTGATCCCGCCATTCACCGTCCCTCCATCTGACTATAAATTAAACTGTTATAGGTATGTATGTGTAAGAAAAACATATTATAAGTATGTATAACACACACACACACACACACACACACACACTGTGGTATCGTCCACAGTTTCAGGCATCTGCTTGGAGTCTTGGAATATATCCCCTGAAGAAAGGGTAAATTACTGTACTATCCCAGAAATATTATCCAAGAAAGAAATAATTGACAAGCTGGCCATTGTTAAAATGAGAAACTTCTGCTCAGAACATATCCTACTTAGTAAAGTATCTCAAGAATGGAAGAAAAAATATCCAATGTACTCAGTACTATTATGAAACCAATTTACAATCACTCACACTTTCATATGAAGACTAGATTACAGCGATGGCCCAAGATGCAGAAGGAAGGAGGGGGATGGGAGAGGAGGGGGTAGGTCAAATGGAGGGAGGGTGACTGGTGGGATCACACCTGTGGTGCATAATGCAAGGGTACATGTTGGATCTATTAAGTATAGAGTATAAATGTCTTAACACAATAATTAAGTAAAGAAGTTGAGATACTTTACTAAGAAGAATATGTTCCAGCTCCATGCACGTAAACATGAAAGAGGTAAAGTCTCCATCTTTCTTTAAGGCTGCATAATATTCCATGGTGTACATATACCACAATTTGTTAATCCATTTGTGGATCGATGGGCACTTGGGCTTTTTCCATGACTTAGCAATTATGAATAGGGCTGTGATAAACATTCTGGTACAAATATCTTTGTTATGATGTGCTTTTTGGTCTTCTGGGTATATGCCCAGTAGAGGAATTATAGGATTGAATGGCAGGTCTATTTTTAGATCTCTAAGTGTTCTCCATATATCTTTACCTCTTTCATGTTTCCATGGATGGAGCTGGAACATATTCTTCTTAGTAAAGTATCTCAAGAATGGAAGAAAAAGTACCCAATGTACTCAGCCCTACTATGAAACTAATTTAGGGCTTTCACATGAAAGCTATAACCCAGTTACAACCTAAGAAGGGAAGGGGGAAAGGGAGGGGAGGAAGGAGGGAGGTGGGTAGAGGGAGGGGGATTGATGGGATTACACCTGTGGTGCATCTTACAAGGGTATATGTGAAACTTAGTAAATGTGGAATGTAAATGTCTTAGCACAATAACTAAGAAAATACCAGGAAGGCTATGTTAACCATTGTGATGAAAATGTGTCAAATGGTCTATGAAGCTAGTGTATGATGCGCCGTAATCATATCAATGTACACAGTTATGATTTAATAAAAAAAAGGAAAAATAAGTGTGAATTAAAATCAGAATGTAGGTACAGGAACTAGCTTTCTTAATATTACCAAAGTTGATTGTTCAAGCCTGGTAGGTACACCATTGCACAGGGCACTGTACTTACTGTAATGTAAGGCCCTGAGTGAACTACAGGGCTTGTTTCTTTATGTGGTCTGCACCTTTCTTTCCTCACTCCCTTTTTGCTGAAGCTTCTGATATTTGAAGTCCTGAGGAAATTGTCTGAAGATGGAGGCATTTAGGAGTTGCCAACTGAGCACTCCATTTGGTACTATCTTGCCTGGCATCTTTTCAACATTTTGTGAAAAATAAATGGGTCAATTAATTATTTTTCTGTATTTAAATACAAATGATCTTCTTTGCCAAAATGAAAGTGCTGACTGATTTTTTCAGGCTACAATACGGACCCTTATTAAGATAATTTACCTTGAAATAATCCTTTAACAGGATTTTCGTGAGTATTGGGGGTCGATATTTGGGACATACTCTTTCTCTCAGGAAGTTTCCAGTCTCAACAGAGTAGCTAAATAAATTGACAAGGAATTAAACTAGTGCAGATGAATAGATTTACTAGAAGGTAGTTAGTCCAATTTTAGAGTGAATCAGAGTCACTTGGAAGGCCTGTTAAAATACAGATTACTTACTGGGCCCACTCCACTATTTCTGGCTTAATAGGCCTAAGGCATTTCTTTTTTTTTTATTTTTTATTGTTGTTGCAGTTTTGGCTGGGGCTGGCTTTGAACCCACCACCCTCAGTATATGGGGCTGGCGTCCTACCCACTGAGCCACAGGCACCTCCCGGCCTAAGGCATTTCTAACAACTTTCCAGTTCATATCGATGCTGTTGGTCTGTTGCCTACACTTACTGAAGACAGATTCTGATAATTCACTCTAATTAATGATAAAGGTCTGATACAAAGAAACCCACATTTACAAAGGATGAAAGTGCTGCAAAATCAGTATGACTCATGCAAGAAAGAATGAGTAGAACTTTTGCAAAGTTCTTTTTTTTTTTTTTAAGATCATGGGGCATCATACATTAGTTTCACAGACCGGTTGACACGTTTATATCACACTGGTTAACATAGCCTTCCTGGCAATTTCACAATTGTGTTGAGACATTTACATTCTACATTTACTAAGTTTCACATATACC
>CAUYPK010009006.1:0-37013 GCA_963574355.1 Loris lydekkerianus | reverse complement strand
TATATTTGCTTAAATTGAGGGCAGGGTAGTTAAAATTTATATTTTATCTACTATAAACCAACTTTATTTTATTTTATTTTATTTTATTTTATTTTATTTTATTTTATTTTATTTTATTTTATTTTATTTTATTTTAGAGACGGAGTCTCACTTGGTCACCCTCAGCAGAATGCTGTGGCATCGCAGCTCACAGCAGCCTCAAACTCTTGGGCTTAAGGAATTATCTTGCCCCAGCCTCCCAAGTAGCTGGGACTACAGGCGCCTGCCACAAAACCTGGCTATTTTTTGTTGAGGTTGTCACCATCGTTGTTTAGCTGTCCTGGGCCAGGTTCAAACCCTCCAGCTTCAGTGTATGTGGCTGGCGCCGTAACCATTGTGCTATTGGCACCAAACCCATTAATTAAATTATTTTAAAAACAAGTCCAAATCACGGTAAGTATATTCTCTCTTTTAGTCTTTTTTTTCTGATCAACACAATTTAAGCATGCCACTGTGTTGAACTGTAGATTCAAGTGTGCTGCAAAATAATAAAACGGTTGAAAAACACTGGCTTATCCCAAACATTTGCAAGCAAAACAAAAGAGAAACAAGAAAAAGAGATCGCAAAATCTGTACAATGAAGATGGGGAGGCCCTATACATGAAGTATCTGGAGGATATCCCACATTTATGAATCATCAAGGATATAGTGTCTAACTGCCAACACAATGATGAATATAAGTCACTGAACTGAAAGCAATTGTATGAAAATTTGAATGAGAAAATAAACTGAAGGTTAAATATTGCTTATCTCCAGTTGACGCATCCACTCAAGTTGAGGACCCTAGCTGGAACAATAGCCTTTCTTTTCCTTTCCTTATGCAAGTAATATTTCTAAAACATTTCAATATACTCATCAGATACAGGTTGGTTGGCCTGAAGGTCATTTGTCTTTAAGTTGTCTTTAATGAACATTTTCAATATAATAAGGTGGTTAAAAGTATCTGCTTGTTCTCCAGGTTAAGATGAGCATCTCCCAGAACCTCAGCTTACCCTCTTCTATTCACTGGTGTAACTACCTAGGCAAGTTGTGTGATGGCTTTAAACCACTTTCTCTTCCAAAAATTGTACAGAAATTAATATTTTTTGTTCTTGATGTGAAATATATCTAAAATGCCCTTAGCTTCCTTAGCAGACAGAGCCTGTGTTTGTACAGATTAATTTGGCAATAAGTTGTAATCACAATGGTTGTTGCTGTTGTATTTATTTTCATTCCTTCTTTTTCTTATTTCCCTAGCCCAAAAAGGGTTTTGAAACATTACACAGAAGCCAAGGCCTTTCTGATTAAGTGTTCCATTCTGAAATATTACTGAGGAACTCACAATTTACTCTTTGACCTTTGGTAGCTCTTTTTGTAAGCACAGTATTCTGGCTGTGTTAGCCTCATGTGGCTGTACAGCAGGGCTTCCCAACTGGGTGGAACCCAATCCATTTACAATCAAAACCTGCTATAAAATGACCAGTTTATTCTGATACAAAAGGAAGAAAAAAACATTCGCTGAATCTCCCTACTGTTCCCTGAGCACCCTGGGGACTGATTAACTTTGACCTTCCTTCCTATTTTGAAGATTAGGACCCTAATAAAGGTGAATTAATTAGCAATGAATCAGTGGTAACAAACTGTTTTAAATTCTGGTAGAAGTCTATGAAAGAAATCCACAATCTGAGACATAATCCAGAACAGGATTTGCAATAATATTGCTTAAAATAAAACTTGCACTTTAAGCTTTTAAACCTTTTGTTATTGTGCCCATTAACATTTTTAATATGAGAAATATCAAATGGCATTTAACTTTTTTCTTTTCAACTCTCTTCAAGGTAATAATATTTTACTTTCTATTCTTTAATACATTCCCTGATCCCTTTGAGAATGTATGTGGTGCGTGTACGTCTGCATTGTGTGCGTAAGTGTGTGTCCAAGGGTAGACCTATTATTATCGAAAGGCCAGCAGCACTAAAGGATTGAATCAGTGACCTGAAGGTTAAATTCCACAGCGGTAATCACTAAGCTGTTCTCCATTATAGTTCTAATAAAAAGACTAGGACTACTGACATCTGCTACCTCCTCATCTAAAACCTTTTAAACTGTTTGGGAGAAAAAGCTTTTATTGAAGAAGTGAACAAAACTCTAGGTGTATGTTACTTAAAGATCTGGAAATTTCCTGTAAGATACACTCTTCAAAGAGGGTCACAACACATCTGTACTGGAGTAAAATGTTAAGCCTCATTTTTTCAATTTGATACTCCTCTTCTTGACCTATATAAGAAGCACAAGGAACACAGACAGGGAACAATCAAGTTTAACACTATTTTTAAAAATATGTACTTGGCTTTCAGTGTCATCATCCTAACTCAAAATGACTAAAATGATTATAAGACTGAGTATATTAATGAAATATTGTGGGTCAAAAATTATAAGCAATGACTGTTTTTCTTATTTAAATAGTTTGTTATTTACATACTTATTCACTTAAGTTCAAAAAATGGCTCCATTAAGAATAAACTTATTAAGTTTAAACCTGCTGGATAATATTATCAGCCAATAATAAATCTTTCATGAAAATTTACAAGGTATTTCTCAGTTATAGATAAAAGGTGATTATTGAAAGTTAATTACATTTTATTATTAATAGTCTCTGTTGTGTTTTCCACTTAGAGAATTTTTTTTTTATTATTAAATCATAGCAGTGTACATTAATGCGATCATGGGGCACCATACACTGGATTTATAGATCGTTTGACACATTTTCATCACACTTGTTAACATAGCCTTCCTGGCATTTTCTTAGTTATTGTGTTAAGATATTTATCTTCTACATTTACTAAGTTTCACATGTACTCTTGTAAGATGCACCACAGGTGTAATCCCACCCATCACCCTCTCTCCTCCCATCCTCCCTCCTCCCTCCTCCCTCCCCTCCATCTCCCTCTTCCCCATATTCTTAGGTTATAACTGGGTTATAGCTTTCATATGAAAATTTTACTTATTAATTTTCATATGAAAATTTAAGTATGTATAATAAGTTATAATCTAGAGATTAAGTTTCTTTAAGAAATATACATAATTTTATAACTTTCAGAGGCTATTCTTTCATTTGTCCAAGGGAAACTGATGATTTTCATACATTCTTGCTGTTGGTGTTTTGAATAGAACAGATGTAAAAAAACAAACAAACAAGCAATAGTAACAAACCACCTTTTGGCTTTAAAGAACACATTAGGACTTGAGGGGAAGAAAATATTCATGCACAAAATTACTTAGGATTACTAACAGAAGGATATCATGTAAAAATTACAAATATAGTATGATCAGATAGAAGAACTCACTTAGCTCTCTGATCTTCATGGAATACATATTCAAATGATGTGTGTAGACTGGTTATTATAATTCTTTAATCATGCAACATTCTTATTAAATAGAGATTATATGGATGTTTGTGCAGTACACAAATCTTAATTTCAGAGACCTTTCAACAAGGAATTTATTATAAAGTTCATTCAATTTGGTACTAAAATTAATATTAGAGTTTACTTTTTTGGTTTTGCTCATTACTAATTTTGGGATCTAAGCCAATTGACCAGTCCTTTGAGCTAATAGTAGTAAAAATTAGTGCAATAATCCTCTCCTCATGGAGTCATTGAAGATACAGAAGGAAAATTAAATTGTATTAAAATAAAACCTTCCTATAAACTGAGGCAATCTGTGTACGTAGGAGCTATTATTGTTTCTTTTAAGACACTGTCCCTAAGGATATTATGGCTTTTGATTAAATAATTACATTAGAATAGAAGACATGTTTCAAAAGAGTCATAATAAAAAGGCAATGTAGGGATGGTTTGTCAGAGAGGCAAACATTTTCCCATCAAAGAAGAGAGGTAAAAGCTCTGTGGAGAAGCAGCGTTTGAACTGGACCCCGAAGGATTTCTATTTACATTCAGCTTCAGAGAATGATCACCATTAGGAAAATTATTCCAGGAGAAAGTTACTCAAATGGCATTTTGAATGAGATAAAGAATTAAGGTTTACTTCATAGGGGGAGGACAAAATTACATTTGAAATAATATCATGTTCAAAGTGTTGAGAGAGAATCTGAGAATTCCTGGGTGGGGGTGGCATACCCATTTGCATAGCTGGATATAAAGAAGTCTTCTATATCTTCAGGAATAGAAGGAGACTGAAAAAAATAAGCATTATTCAAAGTACTTCAGAGGAAATTCTTTTTCTTGATTGAGCAATTTGGCAAAGGACTTAGAAAGTCAAAGGTAATCATACGGTAAAATATAATACTTGTCATTTGCTTTGCTAGAGATACTCTTAAGTCTCAGCATATTTGGGAAATATATTTGATGGGTGTAATGAATGAAGAAACCCATGAATTTTCTACCGTTTCCAGGATTGACATAGGAGTCCAATGTACAAGGAGCAGTGGGAATTGGCATCACCTGCAGGCAGACCTTAGAAACTTACTCCTCTTCTGGTGTTTCCTGTCCTGTTTGGTCCTTCACACTATCCTCTCATGCTCCACTCTCATCAGTGTACTTTCTAGTCTGGAGTAGAGGGCTTCAGGTGCCCATCTCCCCAGGAACAAACAGACACTTGAGGCCTTCCCCTCTTACTTGTGTTAAGACTCCTCCACTTTCACTCATTTACTCACAGAGCCACTTCCCCAGTGGGAGATCGTCACATGCCCCGGAAGATCTGTTTTATCTCCAGTTCCTTTGCCAGCACCCACAAACATATCCAGCTCAATCTCTTTTCAAGAAATAATTTGTCAATCATCTGAGAGAAGTACAGCTGGATGACACTGTCCACCTGCTGGCCTTCAATACCTCACAACTGATTTGAGCTGAAACCACCCACACATTGGCCAGACAACCTCCAGGCAATGGCTGAGCCAATCAGTTGACGCGGGCCTGGTCATTTTGCTTTGTATGACTCCCATACCGGAAATGTTCTTGCTTTTCAAGAATCTCTTCCAGCCAACCTTCCTCTCCTCTGTACTTTGCATGGGGTGTCACATTGCACCATGGTCTAAAGTCTTTTCCCATCCCCCTCCTCCTCTCCTTTCTGTCATGGATATTTCCCTCCATAAATCTCTTGCAATTTCAATTTCATCTTGGCATCTGAACACTCAATTGACACAATCTCAGCATTCTTAATAATCATAAGTTACTTAACTATTTGTGGAATAAAGGGATAATGGATGGAAAGAAGAATGGATAGATGAATGGATACGCTGGGAGAGGTGTTAGAGGAAAGAGTGAAGTCTTAAACATGAACAAGGAAGAAGACAAACTTTCTTTCTAAACTTGCATCATGATTCCATCCACTAAAAATATCCAGTCCCTGTCACTAATGTTCTAGTGCCTACTTTTGGAAGAGGGGTGAGAAAATAGTTGGCAACATGAAAGACGTGACTAGCAAGTGGGGATGATGGAATTTCGGGCTTGTTTTTGATCCCAAGATTCACAGGCTGTTCTTTTAATAAGGCAGGTGTCAATGCTGAATGCTTTATGTTCAGGATTAACCACAGTAGAGAAGGTTAGGCTATCATTCTGTCTATATGTGTCGACTTTCATTCACCAGACTATATCAATGTTTGCCTGTTAAAAAGAGTTGTAGGGATATGTGACCGTATTTTCTTATTTTGCAACCAGTAATAACACTTTGGAGTCATTTTTGTTTAGCACTAGGATATTTTGGGAATTTTTTTCCCCCCTACTTACGTTTCTATAATAGGATAAAAGTCAATTTTTATCAAATTTTCACTGTAAATATCCCAACATATAAATTTTAAAGGAAACACCCCCACATTTAATTCAAAGTACTGCATCTCAAAATAAACACCTAGGATTTAAAGGACAAAATATGATGAGTGGCTGTTGTATCTCAGTAAGAGCGTCTTAGAGCTAATGCAAATACACAGAACTCATTTTATTACATCCTGTATTCAGAGTTTTGACCAGATGGAATCAATGGCCGAGTCCTTCAGTGACTAGTGATACCAAGTGGAAACTGGACCCAAATCCCAACTGTGTTTCCCTGAGCAGACTTCTTAAAGTAAAGGTAGCCGTTTTGCCCCATCTACCGTTTTTCAATTAATCATATGCTAATTGACACATTAAGAAATGAACTGTCTATCTAACTCCTTTAGAATTATCTCGCCAGAGCGGCTGGTGAGACAAAAGTTCTCTTCCCGTCACACTCATCCTTGCTAAATCAATAAGTCAGGAAACGTAGCCTTGCTGATGACATAAATGTATCAATTTTTTTTTCCGTGTTCTGTTAGACAGACACTTAAAATCTGAGGAGATAAATTGATTTAAAAATGCTGGAGACCGGCTTGTTCATGCTCAGAAGCAATTCTATTTTTTCTGCCTCTGATTGTATTTGACTTTAAAAATAGCAAAAGTCAATTCAGAGCTCTGATAATGAGGGGATGTTTACTGACTGCAAACAGGAGATACTGGTTTTGTGTGTTTTTGTTGGTAGCACAGTATTATTTAACTCTACATGGCCCCCTTCAATTTGTGAATTTCCTATCGCTCCAAAATAGTCACAGGTGGTAGCAACCAATTACATGATACTAGGTTTTCCTGAACAAAGTCTTGGAATGCCAATCCTTTCCCACTGATGTGCTGACTGATTCACCTTGAAGGGCCATTTTCTGTGTTGTTCTGTGACCCAGAGCACTGACATGGCTATAATTTCCAGAGAGTCCCATGGCACCAGCCATCTGTCACTTAGGGTAGCAATAGGCTGACATCTACTGTATTAAGTCACTGTCTTTTCTCTTTCTCACTTTTTCTTTTTTTTTTTAAAGTAATTTCATGAAGGAAAAAAATTGTTGAGCACAGAAGAAAGATATTTTTAAGTCTAAGGCTTATCTGGTTGTGAAATCCGTATATTTGAAGTTAAGTCAGGTATAATCATTAAGATCTCTGTTCAAATAATACATTGTTAGCTGGGTAATTTAGGTAAGAGATGGATAATAGTAAAATTGACAACTTAAAAATGTCCCCCTGTAAGCCTTCTAACTGGGGTGTGCACAGGAGAATCAGGATCTTCACAAGTGTTTTTGCTTCCAACCACATTCATTTTCATAAGCAATTACAGGGAGCTACTGAGTATTTTTAAACAGTGGAAAAAATTGGTTAGCCAAAAGAAAAATGAGATTTTTTTATTACAATGTACTTAAGCATTTCCCAAGTACCTTGTGATAGATGTATTTTAAGAAATGAAATCATTTAGTTAGGTAACTTAATGAAGTACACTATTTTACTTACCTCTTGAAAGGGTGACAGCTGGAGAATAAGTAATGCTTCTGACCTTTCTTGAACATAAAATCTGGATGCATAAGCAATGTATAGATGCATTGCCAGAAACAAACATGAAGCTAATTCAGTTTATATGACAGAGTTCACTCTAGTTTTAATTGGACAGGGAGGGCTTAAAGAGATTATAGGTGATGAATAGAGAGTATAAAAACAGAGAAATTTCAGTAATGACCTACAAATAAAATATAGTATGAAGTTTCTGAAGATGGACACACCACACACACACACACACACACATACACACGCACTCTCTCTCATCGTGAATGGTAATTTTTTTTCTTTTTTTTTTTTTTTTGCAGTTTTTGGCCAGGGCTAGGTTTGAACCCACCACCTCTGGAATATGGGGCTGGCGCCCTACTCCTTTGGGCCACAGGGGCGGCCCTGGTAAATTTCTTTTCACTCAAAATTTTAAAACATTTTGTACTACACATACATGCATGGAAATGGATGATACCATAAGATATACGGTATCATGAAAACACGAGACTTTAGATCCTTTTCCTTGGTTCATTGTTGTTCTATCCTAGAGTAGGACTGGGGCTAACAAAGGTTGATTTTTAAAATCACACACTCACTATTAGCCAGATCTCACCTCTGGGACACCACTGTATTCTATGATTTTTTCTATTCTGGTTAAGAAATTATTTAATAGTAACTGTTGTTATTAAAATATATTTTGGTTTGGCATCTCCGTAGCACAGTGGTTATGGTGCCAGCCATACACACCAAGGGTGGTGGGTTCGAATGGGCCTGGGCCAGCTAAATGACAATGACAACTGAAACAATAACAAAAAAAAAGTAGCCAGGCATTGTGATGGGTGCCTGTAATCTTAGCTATTAGGGAGGCTGAGGCAAGAGAATCACGTAAGCCCAAGAAGTTGAGGTTGCTGTGAGCTGTGATGCCACGTTACTCTACCCAGGGTGATACAGTGAGACTCTGTCTCAAAAAAAAAAAAAAAAAAAATCTATATCTTATATATAAATATATATATATCTTCTTCTCAAAAAAACATCTATATATATATAGATAGATAGATAGATAGATAGATAGATAGATAGATAGACAGATATCTTCTTCTCAAAACCAAACTGTATTTTAATGGTAACTCCTTCCACAGACTTACAGCCTGAAAGGCCAATAGATTCTGTAAACCACTCTTTCCAATGGTAAGCAATTTTCCATGTTAGAGATATCTAACATTGGAAAGACTGGTTTACAGAATCCACTGTATGGAGTATCCATAACTCAATATTACTGTATCTCTGGCAATCCATGTTACAAATATCTAATATGGAAATATGGAAAATTGTTTTGAAGAGACAAGAATGTATTAGTGCATAATTTAATTTTGCTGAATCTTTCAAAACAAAGATCGGATTTAGAAAGTCAGAACATATCTCTAGCAATCCATGTCAGAGATGTCTCTAACATGGAAAATTACTTAACACTGGAAAGAGTGTTTTAAAGAACCCACTGGCCTTTTAGGCTGTAAATCTGTGGAAGGAATTACCATTAAAGTACAGTTTGTTTTAGAGAAGAATCAGCATGAACAGGACGAGCCAGGGTCCTGGGTACAAATTCTAACTCTGCTTCCTCCCAGATCTTTGATATCGACCAGCTAGCTTCTCCTGTCCTCTTACTCACATCTGAGATGATAGTAGTTTTCTCATAGTTTTCTCCTAAGTTTAAATGAGTTAATATTTACGGTTTAGAATAGCATCTAGATCAATCCTAAGTCTGGCTCCAGATATCTTTGTAAAATAAAAATACATCTGAAGACCCTGGATGCCGGCAGAGGCTTCATGAATGTCCAGCACAGGGATAGAGGGACACACAATTCCTAAACTTAGTTGTGCGTATGGTGTTTTGGGCAATTACTACATCATGAATTACAGGTGCTTTGTCTTCCCAGTTTGCAAAATACTGGGAATGTGAATAAACCAAGATTGCCTTTTAGTTATCCTCCAAACGTAACTTTCTAAAATCTGTGATTCAGATCTAGTAAGGGTCTGTGGAAGGGTCTGTGATTCAACATCTAGTAGGTTGCATCAGCTGGTGCCAGAGGCTTATAACTTGCATCACCAGTAAGTGATTTTCTCTCTGATCTATGTATTTTTTTCATTGAGTTAAGAACTCTTGACACCAAAATTCTTATAGCAGACCTACGTAGTGAAATCCCAAATTCCAAATATCAAGTGGGACACTGTATAAGACCAGTTAAGCCTTCTACTTATGTTATCACCACTGTCTCTACAATGATCCTATTTTTCCCATATATGTTCAAGTGGACAAAATATTTCCATGTGTGAGTGTCCAATGAATTGGCTAGTGTTTACTAATAAAGCTTATTGTGTACATATATCCCATATATCTTATAATACCAATAAAAGAAATAAATACAGGATGCAAATGTAAGCAACGAGGTATACATGAAGAGAAATGTTGAGTAGAATATTTAATGACTTCCTTGAGGCAGTACTATTCTGGGGTCTCAGATTTGAAGAGACAAGAAAACACTAGGGGATAATTTAATTTTGCTGAATCTTTAAAAAAAAAATAAAAAGATCTGATTTAGAAAGTCACAATATACCCTTGCAAAATGCACCATAAGTGTGGTCCAACCAATTACCCCATGTCAAATTTACTAAGTGTAGAGTATAAATGTCATAGCACAATAATTAAGAAAGTGTGATGAAGGCCGTGTTAACCAGTTTGTTGTTAAGTATTTCAAATTGTATATAAAAACAGTGCACTGTATCCCATAAATGCATTAATGTACACAGCTATTATTTAATTAAAAAAATAGAAAGTCAGAATATGGAAGAGAATCAAGTCCACTAAAGAAAATCAAGTGGCAAAGATGGAAAAAATTAGAGGTTCAGATAAAAGTGCCACTTGTCCTGAAGAGAAGTGTTTGACATCAAATTGAAAACACCTTTTGGGTGCAAGACACGATTGTAAGAGGGACTTTACCTCAAAAATGCAATCAGTGTAACCTGGTTTATTGTACCCTCAATGAATCACCAACAATAAAAAATAAAGAAATGAAAAAAAAAAAAAAAAAAGAAAAGAAACTTTGAATTATAAGCAGAGTCCAAGCACAAGTTCAACATTAGTATCAACTTTTCTGATAAGTATTTATAATTTTGTATGCAAGGCATTGTTCTAAAATTGTGAAAGACATAACCATCAGTTGTTTGAAATGCCATACGTCTTTTCTTCACCCCAGCTAAAAACTCACATGAGAGTTTCCCTTGAGGAGGAAGAATCAGATGCATTATTATTACTGTATTTGAAATCATTATTCTTTTACATTCTGATTAGACTCGATTTATGAATGTAGATTGGAATCACTACAAAAGCAAATATAATAGAGTAGCTCGGGTGGTCACATACTTTATTTACACAACCTTTGGTCAAGGTTCCGGGGCGTAGAACATTTGCTGTTCATCAATGACAGTTTTGTTGTCTCCGTGCTTTTTTGTGACAACAGTCATATTTCATTGTTAAAATCACCATTGAGACATTGTTCACCAAGCATCATTCTGAAAGTGGGATTGTCTTACCTTTTAGATTGGTACAGATGTCTCAATTTGGTGACTAATTTCTTCATAGGTTGTCAAAGATCTTAAATGTTAAGAAAGGGCAGAGTTCTCTCATGCATTAATGTGGGTTTGCTCTGCTATTTTTTTTTTCCTGCAAGTGATGTAGATGTCATTGGTAGCATAGTTAGATAATCGAAGTGTGTGAATTCAAAGATGAGTCAAATTGAATGTAATATTTATATTAAGAGATGAACTCTATTTCTATTTTGCGTGGATTTCCAGTGCTGCCTACTGGACACATTCAGAATACATGATTATGTTATTTTCCCATGAGTCACATATATATGTAGAGTAAATTAAGATGTATATCTTTTCTTTTTTTTGAGACAAAGTCTCACTGTGTCACCTTGGGTAAAGTGCTGTGGTGTCAGAGCTCACAGCAACCTCAAACTCTTGGGGTTAAGCAATTTTCTTGCCTCAGCCTCCCAAGTAGCTGGGACTACAGGTGCCCGCCACAATGCCTGGTTATTTTTTGGTTGTAGTTGTCATTGTTGTTTGGCAGGCCCGGGCTGGATTAGAACCTGCCAGCTGGAGCCCTAGCCACTAAGCCAAGATGTGTAACTTTTATTCCTCTGATAATATTTATTTATTTATTTATTTTTAGAGGCAAAGTCTCAACTTTGTCACCCTCAGTAGAGTGCCATGGTGTCACAGCTCATAGCAAACTCCAGCTCTCAGGCTTAGGCGATTCTCTTGCCTCAGCTTCCTGAGTAGCTGAGGTGGTGTAGCTACAGGTGCCCACCACAACGCCTGGCTATTTTTTTTTTGTTGTTGTTGCAGTTTGGCTGGGGCCGGGTACAAACCCACCACCCTCGGCATACGGGGCCATCGCCCTACTCACTGAGCCACAGGCACTGCCCCATCTCTGGTAAGTTGAACAGCATATTTGTCATGCCAAGTGTAAGCATGAGCCTTGCAAATATTAGGACTAAGCATTTCCGTATTGGTAAAGGATAATACTGTGCTCATTTTTAAGTAGTGCACAGGGACTATACGGAGGACAACAACAGCTGTTTCTTACATACATAAGAGACATACATGAGTCTCGATCAATAACTTGGCATATGCTAGTTGGTCTTAAATATCATTTCATAACTTACACCTGCCATTATGGATGGCCAATGAAATGGTTATTTTATTTACCATGGATTTATTTGCCCATGGATCCAGGGAGTTTTGCTAATCTATCTGAGGTGGGTTAGCAGTCACTCCAAAACCATTTCACTTGACTTATTAAACTTTTGATTTTGCAGGAAAGATAATTTTTTTAGTATAAAGTTGAGAGCTACTGGCTTTCATGTTTTGTTTTGTTTTTAAGTTCTACGTCTAACAGGGACTAGGAAAGATTTTAAAAGTACAGAGAAGAAAGTTCACCGGATTAAGTGTCATGAAATTCAATACTAATCTAAACTTCGCCAGCTTGGTGACCTTGGATGAAAACTTTAACAAAACTGGATTTTCGTGTCCTTATTTTTAAACCAACGAAACTGTAAAATTATAAGACATGTCCATTTTAGATTAGATTGGAAGTGCTAAATCAACCAACCCAATGTAATTGTCAGTTTAGAGGGATCAGTGACTTCTGATATCCATGGATTAGATGAAAATCGATTGACATATGCACCGCTTTGCCTATGATTAAAAATAAAGGCGGAGATCCCACGAATCCCAGTCTAACTTATCCAAGAATCAGAAATTCCAAGACTTTCCAAAATGATCCTCAAACTAGCTATTACCTGAAATGCTATTTCGAGAATTTATGAATCTTAAAGCAGAAAAAAAAACTAGATCCTGAGACAAATCAAGGGAGAGCTGGGAGAACTTATTTCATTTATAAATTTTCACTATGTAAGGCACATAGAAAAAGAGACAATTACTATACCTTTTCAGAAAACTATGAACAAGAGAGAGTTAAGTAAAAATTAAAAAGTGATATGGTTCTTTAAAAAAAAAAAATCTAGGTAAAATATTTTTCTTTCAGGGACTATTTTTGTTTGAACAAAGTTCTATGCAACTGTTCATAATATTCAAGAAAGAAAAATAATAAAAATTAAAGGGAAGGAGGGAGAAAGAAAAGGGGTGTGGGAGAGGAGAGAAATTTTTCATTTGCTTAAAATAAATCTGATTTTAATTTTTACCCTATATTTTAATGTGGAAAAAGTTGATCCCTTTTAGCAATTCTAAAGTTATATGCATTTTATTTTACACATTTAAAAAATTTAGAAGGGAATAAATCTTATTTTACTTCCTGCTAAGTATCTGCTCAAGTAAAATATACCCATTAAGCAGTATATTTACTAAGTTGGCTGTATTCAGAACACTGTAAAAGGCAGAGTGCTGTAATGTTCAAAGATTATTGTGGTGTGTTGCATTTTGCATTCCCAAGATAGTATTTTTTCCACAAATGCCCTTCTTAAGCACAGCGTATACTCTGAGAGCTCCTGTAAAAATTTAAATGAGAATTCTTCAGAAGAAATAGTGTTACAGAGTATTAACATTTAAACCTCTCCTAATCCCTGAATAGCACCAAATATCATATCTTTTAAATAAGGATACTGTATTATGCTCAAAGAAAGCACAACTGAGCAAATAGCATGGAAAGCATAAATATAAAACATTTGAGTAATTACAGATTTCTATTCATGTCACTGCAAGGAATGTTACTCTAGCTGTAATATTTTTACTTTAAAGTGTGATTTTCCTAGAGCAAATGATTTGAAAAACCACTTTTTTTTTTTTTTTTTAAAGAAAACTAACTTGAGAATTGTCATAAAGAAAAGTTAATAAGAAATGCACAATTACTTACTATCCTTTTTTCAGGGGGACTGTTTCTTACTATTAAGTTTTTAGTAATTTAATAAAAGTAAATTACTAAAGATTTAATACAGTGTAATATAAGCCCTTTCGCATAACTCGAACATATAATTTCTTTTATAAAATTTAATGGAAAAATAAGCTTTTAATGGGCCTAATTTTATAAAGTTCACTGGAACTAGTGCTTATATTTTAAAAGACAGAAAAATGTAAAATATTTACCTTATTAAATATTTTTGAATGCAACTATTCAGAATATGACTTAAATACAGATTTTTTTCACTTCATGGATTTTCATCCAGAGAAAACTTTCTCCCATCAATACTTTAATTTAATTTATTTTTTTCCTTTTATTAAGTCATACACATAGATCATGAATGAATTTATGCATTTCTGTGGTACAATGTGTTGATTTTTTTATAGAATTTGGAATGCTTACATCAAACTAATTAATATAGCTTAATTGCAGATATACCTGGAGATTTGATGAAGTAACAAGAAACATTACATATACTTATGTTCCACTTGGTTCAATGTCATCTTGTTTGATATGCAACTGACAAGGGATAATGTTACTGTGCAGAAATATACAGCTCCATGTAATCTCAACACAATAGAAACAGAAAATATATGCAGCAATTAGTGTGCTATGTCTCCATTCAGCAATGACACCATCACTGAGATAAAATTCAAAGTGAATGTTATAATGGGAGTTGAGAGTTTTACAATGCTTCCTGAAATAAATGTCACAGAATCTAATCTATGCAACACATATTACTCACATGTAAATTAGCATATGGGGAGTGTATGTGAATCACTGTTTCTGACATTTATTTCATGATGCTCTATAAAATCTTTCAATATTCATTATTCTTTTTATTTCTTTTAAATGAACAAATTCTTCTCAATTATAGGGAAAAGTTCACATTAAAATATTGTAGCATTGGGTATCTCTTTTATTTCAAGTGGTCTTAAAAGAATGCCCTAGCTTTTATTTGAATATTCCTGCATCTTTATTTAAATAATTTTATTTTTTTTACTTACTGCCGCATTTAACTCCCTTTGTTATTTCAAAATATAACATAGGATTATTTTTATGGAATTTTTAATTTTACTTCGTATTTTCTTTCAATTCTAGTCAATATTCCACTGTAAGATAAAATTTATTTATTCTTGTTTGCTTGTCCTTAGACAAATTAATTATCTCACCATTTCTTATACTGTATTTTAATGAATTCATTAAAGTTATGTTCTACCAATATTTTAAGACCAACTTCTTCACATAAGATCTTATGCTTTTATGTAGAAAGGCAATATGTCTTCCTGTCTCAAAAATCTTGAGATATTTTATAAGGAATGAAACAAATATTTAAATAGTAGAATACAAGAAAGAATGTTATTTATTCACTAAAATTATTATGCTGAATTGAGAAGTCTAAAACACGGTTCTTAACAAGATTTGAAACATGAACAGTATTTAATTGTTACTCATTTTTCTCTAAAATGTAAGGAAAATATCATCATGGTAGTACATTTTGGGGAAAAACCTACTGTTTATAAAGTAATGAAATAACACAACTTATATTATGTATAAAAATGTAAAAATAACTTTGAATGATAAAGAATACACCATTATGTTCTTCACCCTTATTATAACATTTAATTATAACCATTTCTAATAAATAATAATTTAAAGACAATGAAGAAATGGTGTTTTAAGTGAAGAAATATTTTAAGAAGCATTTAGGAAATATGTTTAGAAAAGAGAAAGAGCAAGAGAAAGTTTGACAAATTGATGTGTAGTAATGATGCAGGACAAGGCAGCACCATGACCTGCTGCCTCAGCCCTGGAGGTGTTGAAGCTCCTGTGGATGGAGGAACCAGCTTGCTGCAAGGGCTGGACACCTGCAGGGAAGATGCTGGCGTCCTGCTGTCTCCTCCATGTGCATTTCTGACTGGTGGATTTCCTGTCAGTTTCCAAGGCCTGAGAGTTTATTGGATAGCTGGCTATAACTGACAGGACTCACACCCTAGCAGAACAACCCCCCTACCACTATATAAACCCCTGAGCAGAGAGCCCAAAGGCAGACCTGGAAGAGGGAGCAGGAGAGCTTGTACCTGTCCTGGGTTTTCTCTGCCAGGAGCTTTGCTTTTTGTAGTTGTTGTAAATTTGGTTTCTGTAAATAAATCCTGACTTACCACTGATCCTGTGGTCTGTTGATTTATTCTTCAAATCGCCAAGACCAAGAACCTGAAATTCCGGTATCAGTAAGATATGTGTGAAAAGGAAGCTGTAGCCAAATTTTAGAGAATTTTCAATGTGGTATTAAAAAACTTATATCTAATACAAATGGATATGTAGAGCCAATGGATAATTTTGAACAGGATATAATATTAGAAAAATATATATATATATTTTGACCACCTCTGCCTCTCTCTTTCTTCTTTTCCATATATTTTTTCTTTAGTTGTTTGCCTAAAAAGTATTTAGGGCTGTTAGGCAGCTGTCAAGAATACAGTACATTCAAGAGAGACTCAAATTTTGGTTGGACCATAAATAAAAGGAGCAATTATCAGTTCATCCTTTGGGAAAAGGAGATTATAATAATATCTACTTTGTTTTTTATGACAAGCACATGAGATATTTTATAGAGAATATATAAAAAATTATGTACCTGGCACAGAAAAGGAAACAAAAGTTTTTCTTTACATCTAAAGTTATTTTTCTTGTTATTCTGATGGTTATTATATAACAGAGATGACAAGGGTGGTTTTATGAGTGCAATGAAGGGGCTTATATATTGTTTCAAAATTTAGAAGAGTAAAAATGATTTCATAGATGTGTGGGTATTTACAAAACTGTGCCATTTGCAAATAAAAAAAAAGAAATTGATCTTGTAATAAAAACTGAACTAGTATTAACGTGAAAGTTCAAAAGTTACATTTTTTATTTGTTAGGTTATAGACAATGTAATTATATAGAAATATGGCTTTTATCAAAAGTTGGAAAGATGGATCTTGTAGGCAATATCATTGTCTATAAATATGCAGAGCTCCTTGAAGAAAGAGGATTACAAATTCCACCTGTGTCGACCATAGATAAGACTTCCTTGTATTACTTGTATTACTCTTCAATGGAAGCTTTCAGAACCAGCATGTCCATGTTCATATATTTTATTCCAGGTAAAGGAGGCTCCATCAGACTAGTGGCCTGCGCAACGGTCACATCAACAGAGCTAAATTTGAACCAGAGGGACAAGTACCAATAGTTGAAATACACCTTGGTTGTTCTAAGGCATTCAAGTATTTTTGTTTTATGTTTTGGAGATTTTTGTTCGTTTTTGGTGGAGAAGATGGGGAACATTGAAGTATTAGTTATTGTTACTATGGCACAATTTAGCCTGTCTTGACTGTTGTATGTTCTCAAGAAAAAGTAGATAAAAATTGCTACCAGGAAATGGCCAGAATTTTCAGCTATTGCCTACACTAGAAGAATAAATCCTAATAAAAATTATTTGTCCAGTTATCAGTGAAGTACATTTTTACTAGTACCGTGGATGGCTGGTTGTGAGTGTTAAACAGTAAAAGTATTTAGCACTTGTTATAACTCTTGTTACTACTGAGAGTGCAGATGTCATTCTGAGACCTGACTTTCCCTATTTAACTTCTTTACTGTTTTGAATCTTTTTTTTTTGTTTGTTTTTTTTGTTTTTTTGTTTTTTTTTTGTTTTAATCTTTTTCTCTGGAGCTTTGAAGAGGCCGAGTCTACAGGCTTCTAAAATTCTGTAACGCAGTTTGCTTTATGTATATTCCTGACATTTAGGTAGTGCAGGTCCAGAGATCTCTGTTTTAAATATTACTCTATTTTATACTTTATAATTCTTTCTCTGTTTGTGCTCTGTTTTCTCTTAGTTTCCCATCAGATTTCAGTCAAATTAGTTGTACTATCAATTTTAGTTCTACAAAATCTATTTTTTTATTCTCTAAAGGATGCACATATGGTTCCTTTTTTCAGAGATGTCACGTGTTTATGTTTCTCATGATCTTAATGACAGATTTTTCAAATCTCTCCTCTGCATTCTGAGAATCGGAAGAAGGTTGACATGGAAGTTGAGATATGTTTTCCTGAGCTACACCTGTCATCCCTATTTTAGAAAACCTTTACTTGAAACAATTCAAAGAAAGATTTTCAGTTATTTCCTGGGATATGAATGAAATAATTTCTCAGCAGTGGTAATTAGAGAGGAAATCTGGATATCCAACTATGTCTTAAACTCTAAACCAGGGGTCCTCAAACTTTTTAAACAGGGAGCCAGTTCACTGTCCCTCAGACCGTCGGAGGGCCAGACTATAGTTAAAAAAACAAAAAACAAAAAAACAAAACTATGAACAAATTTGTATGCACACTGCACATATCTTATTTTGAAGTAAAAAAACAAAACAGGAACAAATACAATCACACCGCCTCATGTGGCCCACGGGCCGCAGTTTGAGAACTCCTCCTCTAAACCATTTCTTTGTTTATGAGACAATTTTTCCTGACATTTCAGTGTATCCTAATTCTTCTAATTCCTGAAGATTCTGTGGGTATGTCAGTTTACGTTTTGGCTTTTTTTTATTGTTAACTCAGATACAACATCTGTAGCTTCAGTAGATAATTTTTTCTAGTCCCCTTGCTATCCAGATTCAAAGAATTTTTTATTAAAATTCTCCCACAATTTCTTTGATGGTTATGTTTATTTGTCATTTGTGATAAAAGTTCTCCACAAATTGTCTATCTTTTTTTGTTTCATTAAGAAAACCTTTTAGAAATAGATTAATTTACAGCATGTTCATTCAATTTTTAGAAAGGGCTTCATACGACTGATATTACATTATCTTTCTTTTTTTAAATTCTTTTCTTTTCATAAATTTTTAGAGAGGGCTTCATACAACTGATATTACATTATTATTTGATTAATTCTATACTTATAATTTGTCAAATTAAAGCCTATTTTGGTTAATGATGCAGTAAGTTTATGAGGAATTCTAAAATATTAAGAAAATTATTTCAAAAATTATTTAATCAATCAAAAATTAATTTAATTTTATAGAGTAAAATATTTTATTATTTGAACCATTTAGATATGAATCTAAACCTTGAAGCATTCGTGTTGTGAACCTTCTTTATTTGACACCCCTTGGAGCGTTCATGTTGTGCCATATTTATGTTGTCACTAACTGTCAGATGGGTCACTTAGGCTTTAATCAGGTGGATAATGTCATGTGTTTAGTGTGTGGAATTAGATATCCTGTTGCAATCTCCCCCGCCCCCAACTGTGGGGGATACTAAAAAATCCTATTTGGTACTCTAAACTGAAAAAAAGAACCTATTTATCAACCTATTTATCTTCCTTATAATATGAGAGATTATTGTTGAGAAAAACAATGAAATGATGATATTTTGCTTTAGGTGTGTGTATGTAGAAGAAAAGAAAAATAAGGAGAAAGCTGGTCTGTCCATCCCAAATGGCCTTCATCTCTGAATCATGACAACCATCAGCGCCATGGCAGGAGAATGCCTGAAGGTCAGGTTCCCTATCATCTTTTGGACAAAATGCCCTGAGACTAGGAAAGCAATTTATTTGTTTGGCAAAGTAATTTGTTTGTAGAGGTAATAGAGCAGCTTGGGAAGCAGACTTCTCAGGGCCTCAGTGCCCTGTGGTAGTTGATGCCTTTACATTCCTAGAGTTACAAATGGAAGGATATAAAGTGTTGATTATAAAGAAATGCTGGTATGGTAAAGTAACACAGTGCAGTATGTCATATAACACCATTTAATAGGCAAGAATACACATATGTTAACTCCCAGGATGCATTTTTTTTTTCTTAAAACTAAACTTGTTTTTCAAATATCCCTAATCTGAATGAATTGGTGTTGTTAATTTTGAACTGAAGGAAAAAATAGCTGTCTTGCAAAATCTGCCTGATTTGTGACTTATGAGTTAATTTGAACCATAGAAAACCCAGTATTTGCAATCACCTATTTGTCAGGCATGGTGTAGAGTCCACATTACTTTTATTCACAAAACAGTATGTGTTCACAAATATAAAATGAGTAGTGAAAAGGTCTGGATGTGTATCTCTTAAAGGCAAAATGCAGACTAATTTCATTGTAAGAGTTATTTCTCTGAGTTACCAGGAGATGATTGTGCATGGTCTGAGCACATGAGGGAGGATATCAGCCTGGAAAATTCATGACTCTTAAACTTCATTCCCATATCTTTATGTGCTTCTTTTTTGAGTGCTAACTGCATTTCTGAAGTGCAGCTTCTGAAAATTCCATCAAGGGCCACATCTGTGAAGTCATAATATATGTTCACTGAAGGAAGAGATTTTCAGAAGATTCATGAAGCTTGAGGAATTTAGCACAAAAGTGGCTCTGCTGGTAGAAATGCTCTCTTCATAAATGAGCAGTATGAGTGGTTGAGGCAGTACATCACAGGAGATCAATAGTCAGCAGGCTGTACTGTCTCCCGGCAAACTTTCTCTTCTGAGTACAACATATACTAGATCAATAAGAAAATAATCCCGAGCATAAAGTCACTGGCAAATAACTATGTTTGAATTATTTCCATTGAACAATTTTCCTGTGGTATTTTTGTTCAGGTTACACACACAGGAAAAGGCAAAGCAATAAAAAGTAATCAGGCCAGAGAGATTGTGGAATGCACTTGACCCATTTCCCATGAAAAGACTAAACTTATCAGCTATTTTGTTTAGGAGATTCCTTCCTCTCACTCTTGATAATTGTGTTTTCTTCTTCATCTTTCACATTCTGAGTTATGCAATAAGCATCATAGACTATTTCAGGCTCAGCTGGGGGTGCTGAGGGTGCCAATATAAATATCATTGTGTTCAAGTTGTGAACTCTGTAAGGGGGGATGCACTCTATCAGGAGGAGTTAGAGAACCACATAGGGAGTGCATTGTGAGAGTTACATGTCAGAGGTGCTGTGAGTGCACATCTGGGCACAGCTGGTCATCTTCTAGGCATCACAAAAGGTGTTGCAATGACGCAGTTGAAGGTGGTGTAGCAGGAACGAGACATGTCAGGGAGAGAGGAAAGTGAGAGCAAGTGCACAAGGGGCAGAGAACTAGCATTGTGATACATGTGGGAACTCTGTGTGGTGTATGTTAGTAGCTCACCTCAACTTTGAACCTTCTTAATAAAGCTCAGAGAGAAGCACACAGGGTCTTACAATCCCCAGACCCAGAAGACTAAAATGGCAGAAGACTATCAGAACCTTTCAATAAAGTAGAAACTTAATTTTTTAACTATTAAATACAGTAATCAATTGCCATATCATTATCTGCTCCATATCTAATGACCATCCTCCTCCACATCTGGAAATCCCCCCACTGTATGAGTCTTAGCCATTCAAGACGTAATCATGTCTAGAATGATTCCAGACATTGGGAATATAGCCATTATTTCATGAGCCAGACAACAGCCCTAACAGAGCTTATATTCTTATATTGGAGTGTCATGGCAGCTAGAGCTGGAGGAACACAAACAAATAAAATAGTAAGATGATCTATGCCATAGAAAAGTGAAGCAGAATAAGAGTGACTTTAAGTTTTATGGCCACATGTAAAAGAGCTTCTTTGTAAGGACATATTTGAGGAAAGATGCAAAATGCAGTAATGGAAAAACCGTAATATACCCTAGGGAATAGCAAAGACAAATGCCAGAATTTTGAAATGTGTTTGGTGAATCGGACGGGGTGGGCAAAAGAAAATTTCAGCTAGTCGCAGACTAGCTCTGCTCAGCACCCCTTAGGAATATTAGAAAAACACTGTGTTTGTTTTGATTGAGATAGAAAAAATTTTTAAAAGATCTTGATCAAATAGGAAACATGATTAGACTGTTCACAAAGAGATCACAGACACCACCCATACTGCACGGTACCAGGGGAGGGTCTGGCTGAAAAAGATGAGACACATTCCTTCCCTGTATGAGAGAAAAGGCAGAGTGCTACGTACGCAGATGAAAGTAGGTTGATGGAATTGACGGGAATATATGCACATTTTCTTCAGAATAAATATTCTTTCTCAGTAAGATTAAAAAAACAAACAAACAAAAAACAGCCTTACGATTGAATGTGAGGTTACTAGCTGAGACTATGCTATAAGGTTAAGGAAAGGGGGAAAAGTGCACCATTCTCATTAATAGGAATGGACTCGAGGCTTGCAGCAGGCTTGGTGGGTGCCAGGAAGGTAGACTTACAATCTGAAAGAATGAATACCAAATGGGGCCTGTTAGTATTTTTGTGATTTTTCTCCAACAACCCTCAGTTCTGCATCCGCAAGAGTAAAAGGCAAAGATGTAAATTTAAGCAGAACACCTCTTTTTCCTAGATGAGGTAAAGGATGGGAGAAAGATACATGAGTTTGCACATGAATAAAAATTCCTGATTTTATTGACCATTAATGGAATCTTTTAAGCTAAGTGAATAAGGATGGGAACAAATCCCAAAGCCAGGTGACAGAGACGATGAGACAGGATCCCTCCCTATGTTGCAGGTACTTATGGGAAAAGAATTATAGGAACTGGGAATTTGGAAAGATGAAACAAGAAATATTTGAGGTGGCAGCCAAGAAATCTGATACTTAAATTATGAAGAAGTTCCGTTTTTTAGTAATGCAAAGTCTGAGATGTGATTATGGAAATTGGAGAGTGGTACTGAGAGACGATACCCTAAGGGGAGACGACTATGAAATATGGAAGGCCAGGGTAATTGAGGAATCATCTGTGCAGGTAATAAAATCACCAAGGATTAACATAGAAGTAACATCAAACAGTGGGACCTTGAAACAAAGGTGAAAGTCTTCAAAGAATGAGGCAGAGTGAGCAGATTCCGTACACAGAAGCAATAGGAAGGTATCCTCATGGCCAAGAAATAATACATTCAAAAGCATCTTGACCTCCCATAATTCAAATGATTAAATATTTAAGGTCACATCAGTTACACAATGTTATGCTTTAACAAATGGTTGAATGCAATCTTTAAATCTTCAAAACTAAGGAGTTGCAAACTCAGGGTATATATATATATATTCCCCCCCACCCCCCAAGATGAGAGTTGTGTCAGTAGGAACAAAAAGTAGACATTTCAGGCTTTCAGAGCTTGATGGGAAATAGTTGTTTACTAAATAATTTCCACATTTAAGACTTGACTTTTCATAGAAAAGCAGGAACGCAAGAGGAGGAAATGAGAGAGAAGGAAATGGGGCAAAATTAGACCCTGGAACCCAGAACAGTATAGCAAGGAGACAAAGTAGTATTCTCAGTGGATAGTCAGACAAGAATTGAAAGAGATAAAAAAAAGTATTAATAAGGAGAGGAGGGCTTAGTTATTATGCAGAATCTATGAGAAAGGGTCTTTTGAGAGTAGAATTTTTTTTGGTTGTTTTTAATTTCTTTTGTTCTGTTTTAGACAATATCTCATCCTGTCCACCTGGGTAGAGTACAGTGGCATCACAGCTCAGAGCAACTCTAACCCTTGGACTCAAGGGATCCTCTTGCCTTAGCCTCCCGAGTAGCTGGGATCATAGGTGCTTACCTCAACGTTTGGTGAGTTTTTCTATTTTCAGTAGAGGTGGTATCTCTCTCTTGCTCAGACTGGGCTTAACCTCCTTGCTCAGGTGATACATCTGTCGACCTCCCAGAATGATAGGATTATAGGTATGAGCCATCCACCATACCTGGTAAAGCATTATCTGAAGAGTGAGTGTGGGAAGTCATGGAAAACAGGGTAAAACATGTGTGTTCTGCCCAGGAAAGGAGCAACATGGGGAAGAATCATTCAAGTTGACAACTTCCCACACACATCGACATACAGTAGAGCTAGCCCAGGACAGTTTAACGGCCCTTGTTTATTCTGAGGGACGGTAGAATGACACGGGGCTATGCCAGGGACAGGGAGACGAGCTTGACTTGACTCTGCAGGATTTTCACAAATCAGATATCTGTAACTTTATGGAGTGGTTCACAGAGTTGAGAGTTTAACATTCCTTTTCATCAGCATCAATCAAGTTTAAAATGGAACAAAATGATAAGAATCTGTGTGACAAAACAGTTTTAGGGTTTTCATGTATCCTCCAACTTTATTCATTATTACTATCTGTCAATGAAAACACAGTGTGATGATGTATGACAGAAATTTTACTAAATGTCATAATGCATCCATGATTTTGTTTTTAAAAATACTTTAAATAGTTTTGGATCCATTTGATGTACTTTAAGTTTATATAAGTGAATCCAAAAACTAAGGTATTCACAAAGGGTCATTCTAATGATGTAAAAAGAAAAGGTCACTTAATCTTTAGTGAAATGAACCTAAGCTCACCAAAGAACAGACAGCGTATTAGAAGAATTCTGTAGGAAACATTTATCAGGTAGGTTTCTTGTGTGTAACCTCCAAAAAACTGACAGAATGGCCAAAGCAAAAGGAAGATTGGTCAATTTAGAAAATAATACTAATACTAATAATAAATAAAGGACAGGAAGCTTGAGAAATAGGCTTATAAAGAACAGGAACCTGGTTGCCTTTGGTGCCCTGTATTTAATCTTCTGGGCTAATCTGTGACTTCTGTCACACCTGTGCATGTTGACCGTGCCCTGTCTGGAGCAGTACTCAAGTGTCTTCACTTCCTGGGCTTTCTTGGAGTGTGGGGAGCCTGATCAGCCTGCAGAGAGGCTGAGTAAGAAGGGAAGCTAAGGCCCCAGGGCAGCCCCTGACCAGTGGGAAATAATTTCTGTGGATAAATATCCTGCTTCACTTAGAGGAGTGTCCAAGGCCATCCGCCACTCTGGCACCCTCTCCCGCGACTGATTCAGGGGCCTAGTCTTTTTCTGCCTTATTTTTTTCTTTCTTGTTTCAATCTCTTTGTTCTTTAATTCTTGCAATGTGCAGTCAAATCCTCACTTTTATTTGTGTTTTTGAGGAAACTCAGATAAAGATAACAGGAAATAGGGAAGTGGTGGTCATGTTTCTAGAAGCAGTATGCTTCCCTTAAATGAGACCCACAGATCCAAGTACTGACAGTCTTGAGCCATTATTGCAGTTGCCCAAGAAACCAGTATCTTTTGGCTCA
Source organism: Loris lydekkerianus (assembly GCA_963574355.1). NCBI lineage: Eukaryota > Metazoa > Chordata > Mammalia > Primates > Lorisidae > Loris > Loris lydekkerianus. Next base: position 12,079 of record CAUYPK010009006.1, on the reverse strand, counting down.
AGCTTAGATCATAGATTCACTGCACGACTAGCTGAAATCTGTATTCATTTTCTTTTGCTTTATCGGGTGACCATGATGTTCGGCCATGAGGTCGGTGTCACTTTTTCTAGAATAAGTCTGCAAACTTAATTGTTTAACCATATACATCTCATCAACCTCTGCTTTTGTTATCTCTATTTATGACTGATGCTTTTTCCATCTTCCTATAAGTCTTGTGGCATTACAGTATTCCATTCATAGAATCCAGGATGATCTTCACATCCTGAATTCTTAATCATATTTGCAAAGCACCTATTACGTGGGTGGGGACTCTGGCCATCTGATCTCAAGATTCTTCTTTTAAAGCATGAAAAAAGGCAGGGGAAACATCTTTCTCTGCTATGTCCTTTTTAATAAAATAACTTTTTCTTTAAAATATGGATTGTTGTATCCATCGCAGCCCATAAGGATAGATTCGGAGCCCACTTAGGTATAAACAGATGGTGATTTTATTACACATTCACAGGGGACCACTGTGCAAAGAGGCAGGCCCCCGAAGTGAGGAGCAGGCTGATTTTTATACCCTTTTTGTGCTGCATGGCAAGCAAGCAAGTACAGAAGCAGAATGTGGTGGTTAGCTCGGGGTGGGGTTACAGCTTGAGAAACCCAGCTTGGGTCCATTGTTTTGTTCACTGGGTGGGAACTGAGGGACTTTCCATGCTTTCTTGTTCTGAAGCAGTTTCTTGGAATCTACTGGGATGTGTGTGTGTGTGTGTGTGTGTGGGGGGGGGGGTTATAGATTTACTATAAAGGCCACAGGTTAGGATCTAGAAACCACATGTGACCTTAAAGCCACAGGCCTCGTACTGTGGAAAGTAATGTATTTTTGGGCTCTCAGGAATTTGGCCGGCACCATCGTTAGGCAGGTACCTTATTTTGTCAACAAATGTAGACCATTCTGATGACAGTGACAGCAAATTTTATCCACCTAGAGAAGACATCTCTCCCAAAATAAATGAGCCATGCTGGCAACTCTAGACTAAGAGATGCCAGAAACAACAATGAACAGATTTCATGAAAAGAAAAATATTTTCACATATATGTGCTTTATTTTCCTCCCAATCATTATTTTGAGAAACTAATTAACCATCTGCAATAGAAGTTACTGTACTGTACTAGGACCCCCGAGAAACATAATATTATTCCAGCATTCTAAGTTGTGACGCAGTTACGCAGAAAGCATGAGCAAGAAGTCTTGTACTGTATTTAGAAGAAAAATCTAATAATAAATTGGAATTTAAACTGATTAATTTTAGTAGAAATCACAAAGATTAAACACAACTTTCTTTAGACAAATCCACACTTCATAATTTTAAAAAATCCTAAACACAATTCAATGCTTGATGGCTACAGTCAACACCAAAGCACGCAATTTCTCTCTCTGTGTGTCTCTTTCTCTAGGTCTCTCTCACACCCCTTCTGTATTTCTGTACTCGAACATTTAGAAGCAGTTCAGTTTGGGTATGGTCTGAGAATTGTGGAAATGTAGGAACAAAAACCTTTTATACCTGGGGGAGCTGACTATGCTTCTAATACGTTTCTTCCCCCTCCCTAACCTTCACTGTGAGAATAATATATTGTCTCAGCCCAAACTGCAGCACACAGCTCTTGTTTGTTTAAACCACTGCCATAGTTTATCTGCCCTCACTACCCCAACCCCCTCAGGGGGAAGGTAGTGTTCAATTCCTAAGTTCTCATTTGTTTGCTAAAAAAATACTTTTAACTTTTCAATACACAACTTATAAGGACCCTCCCACTGGACGTTTTACCTGTCAACCCCCCAAACACAATGTCTCCATCTCCAACAAACTTTCTTATATTATTGATTAATTACGTGTACTCATTCATTGTGTATAGTAACTCTTATTCACAGACGCATTCCTTTCTTTGTAGATTTATTTTGAGATCAAAGTGTAACACATTATCTAGCAAGATAAATAGTTGCAATAGTGATTTTAATAAATTGCTTTCCATTGAATTTAAACTAATTAAAGGGAAAGATAAAATATGGTCAGATTATAGAATTAAAGAATTTGATTAATTTTCTTAGCAGCAAATGTGATGAGAGTAGCAACAGCAAAAATTTTAATCTACATCTGGTATATAGAGAGAAAGGAAAACAAAAAATGCATTTAGAAGCGGGAGTCTATATATTCCAGGTATATAAAGTAAGGGACAGAATTAGCACTATGGCTGTGAGAATGAGATATTGCTAACTTTGAAAGCCATCTTTCTATTTAAACTTTTTACAAACTACAGTTATTTTTGAAAATATTTGCTTAGGTCATGTTGTTCAAGAAAAGTCACATTCCAACATATGGGGAAAAATAAAAGTGTTCTCCAAGTGTTAATCTTCACTGCAGCAACAACAACAAAAAATCTATCTTCTGTTACTATGTTTAATTTTTCTTCATAGGACTCCAATTACATTTTCAAGTTGTTTAATTTAGTCTAATTTTATAAATGTGCTTTAAAGTTCTTTCTGGGAGTTTTGTAGGCAGCCTCACGCTGTCTTCTGTAACTAATGAACAGTAATAAACCCACTTGTACAGGCAACAGAAGTAATTTTCAACATACTCTTAGTCCAGTGAAGTTATCACACTTTGATTATTTTATTCCACTTGGGCCTTATAATTGTTACCTTATAATTGATAGAAACAATGTTTTGATTGACTACTAAATTTTAGGGACATAATAGCTTTTTTCCAACTTTGTTCTTTAGCTTAAAAGGGATGGAAATAATTCTTAGTATCCATGTGTTATCTCATTTTGATACATTTCACAAACATATATGAGTTAGTTATTAGATCATTTCTGGCAAATATTTCCTGGGTTCCAAAATTCATGTTTATTTCCTTTTTTTATTTAACAGTTTAATCAAGTGTAATTAAAATAGTGCTAGAGAAGGAAAGCTATGCCTTACATTAGTTTTAAACATGGACACCATGTTCTTTCTACACTGTGGATGAATTATGTTTCCAAATCTATATAAAGTATAAAATAATGTTATGGCAAAGTTCTTCGATGATGATAATACTAAGATAGCTCATCAGTTAGCTTAAATCCGAAATCAAAATTTTTCTCATACAAAATGCCAACTAACAAGTGTAGAAGAAATAACAGAATTTGAAAAATGAGTATGTCACAAACACTGTAGTAAAACACGATTCAGAAAATAATTCTACATTGATGGCAAACACTGGGCAGAATATTGTTGGAAAACAGGCCATTTGCATAGTTTTAGATTAAAACCTTACAAATTAATCATTCATTACAAAATGAAGTCATATACCTTTATGGTATGGCAATTAGGCAGACACCACTATAATTAAGCGATAGAACATACCATCACCAATAAAGAAAGAAATTGATGACATGACTCATGACATAATACCTGATAACAACAGGACATTATATTACTGTAGAGAGAAAAAGGAAGAAAAGGAGAAAGAAGAGGAGGAGGAGGAGGAGAAGCTACTCAGAGAACCCCGAATCAAAGGACATGTGGCAAAACAAATGACCTCAAATTTTAGAAGTATAGTAATGCCATGAACGTATTAAAAATCAATTAGGCTCGGCGCTTGTAGCTCAATGGCTAGGGTGCCAGCCACATACATCAGAGCTGGCGGGTTCAAACACAGCCTGGGCCTGCCAAACAAAATGACAACTACAACAGAAAACAGCCGGGCATTGTGGGGGGCGCCTGTAGTCCCAGCTACTTGGGAGTATGAGGCAAGAGAATCGCTTAAGCCCAGGAGTTGGAGGTTGCTGTGACCTGTTGCTATTTAGACACCACAGCACTCTACCAAGGGCCACAGCTTGAGATTCGGTCTCAAATAAATAAATAAATAAATAAAAATAAATTAGGCTAGTAAACTCTTCTAATAAAGAAACTTAAAAGACATGGCATAGTTCAGATTCTGAATTGTTTAAGAGTTTAAAAAATATTGTTAGGTTAATTTAGAACGTTGAATATAGACTGGGGGAGGGAGGATAATGGGTGGGTCCACGTCTATGGTGCATCTTAGAATGGGTACAGGAGATTGCACTAATGTACACAGCTATGATTTAACAATTAAAAAAAAAAATTAAAAAAAAATAAAAAATAAAATAAAATAATTGCATTCTTTTCATAGTAAATGTATTGAGTGTACTCTCTCTGGTCAGAAATGAGGATTAAGTATATGATTTAAATGTAAATAGACCTTTTCTTGGCCTTGCATTTACTTCTAGTTACCAACTTGCTTCCTGGTTTCCTTTCATTTCAAATTTCTAAAAAATAATCCTGCAGACAGCTATACAGGTCCCCCCCCCAACCTTCCACTAGCTTCAGTTTAGAACGCTGTCAATTCATGGAACGGTTCCTGGTATTTGTCATAACTACAACAGATTTTTTGAGTGTTTCTCCTATTTTTTTTCTCTCTTCCACATTTAATAATCTTATGAATCTTCCTCAACTTTCCTTTCTGAGATACAGTCATCTGCTTCTCTTTCTACTTCTCCGTTATTGTTTCTTTTGATAGTTTTTTTCTTGCCCATTTCCTAAAAGTGAGCATTTTTTCTTAATTTTCATATTCTTCATGGTTTATTTTAATTGGGCTCCAACATTTCTCTTATCACATTTATAAAAATGACTTTCAGAACTAGATGTCTACCTCAAACTTATCTTCAGATCTGTGCATCCAGATATTTGCAGTAGTCTTGACCTGGATACTTCAAGAGTATTTCTACTTTACTGTACTTAACATTGACCTTCCCATTTATCCCCAAATTCTCCAAATCTGCTCACTTTTCTTTATTTATCTATTGCATAGTTTCTCATTCCTCAAAGTCTGTGCATTAATCATTATTCTGTTGTTTTTTATATACCAATATCTATTAAATGATAAAATTCTATCAAATATTTCTGACTTTCTGCTCAGTTTGAATTTATCCTTAAATCTTACAATTATAGAATTAGAATATCACACACAGGCACACACACACACACACACACACATATCTTCCTCATTACCTGACCGTTGACATTGGCTAAGTCCAAGTAATTTCTTATCTTCGTTGAATAAGAGTAATCTTTTCATTTCATCCACTCTTACCTATTCTGTTATAGGTCCCTGTCTCCCACCATAGCAATCTTCCTTTCAAATGCATCCTACTTTTCACTACATGCATCAATATCCTTCATTTGCCCCGTAAAGTTTTAGGAATACATTTTAAACTGTTATGCATAAGAAAAAAACATTTTTATTTAACTGCCTTGTGGATTCACATTTCTAATTCATCAAGACTCATCTGCACTTACCCAAGAAGATCAGATGGAGATAACTACTAACATTTTAAAATGCATTCCTTAATTTTTTCTAAAACATGTATCATAGTGGCAAAGTGAATGATCTCTGTGTTCATAAATGGATTTTAATATTGTATCATCATGCAGGACAATACTGGGCAAGTTATTTAGCCAGCCTGTGACTTGGGTTTTTCCTCCATAATATTATTTTAGTTGCCATTTGGAAAAATATATATATTTTTTTCAAATAATAATATTTACCTCATCAGTTTATTTTGAAAATAAATAAAATTATCTATGTAAAATGCTTAGAACATAGTCTAACTTGTGTAAGCAATCATTTAATATTATAGTTTTTGCATTTTTTTTCATTTTGTGGTTATGGTTTATATACACTTTTTTATATTGTGATGTTTTTCATTACACATTATAGAACAGACATTTTCATGAGCCATGAGTAATTTCCAGAGTTTGTACTACTTTTAAAGATATACATATAAATTATATACAATCAAAGATAAAGTAAAAATGTTCCTTATATTTAAAATGTCATTTTACATACATTCATTAAAATTCAAGTTTTGCACAAAAATATTTTTTCTGTATTCACACACATACACTATATTTTTGAATGCTGAGACACTTTGGGATAAAAAGTGAAAACAGGCCTGGTGTTTCAGAACATCCAGATGTTGTAGAAAACACCTTCATTTGCAGAATAAAACTTTACATTTTCAGGTAGGTGCTTGGGAAAAAAATTATGGATTACAGTATTAACTAAAATCAAATATAGAGAATTGTTTATTTAATCTTTGCTATCACTGCGAAGTCACCTTAGTGTTTTGTATTACATAAAATTGAGATTACTGGTCTGTGATAGAAATTCTGGACTATGAAATCCATGCTGTTATAGTTTTATGGTTGGAGTGCAGTTGTATAATGGAATTAACCATAGTCTTAAAACAATTCAAAGAAATAGAAGTTTATTTTTAAATGGTCCCATTACAATTTATACAGGTCACCACATGCACTCATTTGCCTTTCAACGGCTATTGATTCATTCTGGATCTAGATCTTAGTATCTTTTCCTTATGAAAATATGAAGACAAAGTTAGTTCTAGTCTTTATATGTAACTCATCAGATAAATGTAGGGACTTGATCTTACTTGACCATCATCCTCCCATTGAATTCTGTTTTTGGAGAAATAATGATGTGAAAAGGAACCTCAGAGCAGAGAATATGAGTCTCTAATCTATTTTACCTGAAATTGCTTGTTTTCTTGGTTTTAAAAAAATTTTTCAATCAATATAAACACTTACATTCACAGATGTGTGTGCCTGGGTGTGTGTGTTGTGTGTTCCAAGTAGACTGTAGCATGTTCAGTAACATGAAGATGAATTACAATACCTGCCATCAGAACTGCTCAGCCTAGTGGAAGGTTAAAGTACCTCAGCGATAAATATTAATACTGTTTATTAGGTACTACACATTTTGCTAAGCGTGTTATATATATCATCTAATGATAATTTTTAAATTAAACTTTCCGCAAAGTTGATACTATGATCCATGTTATACAAAATAAGAAATAGAGTAAGGAAATAGCTTCCCATGATTGTACAAGTTAGAAATGAGCTACACCTGACACCAAGTACTGTCAAATAGACACTTTTGTGCCTCCTTGGTGGATTAGGAGGTTGTATGTGACAGAGGTTTTCACTGGCTTGCCAGGAACTCTGCCTAGAAGGAGGAATAGGAAGTCTTCATGGATATGACAGTATGTGAGGTGAAACTTAATAAACGAGTTTTACTTTATTACAAATAAAATAATAGGAGGAAAAAGAAGAAAATGTAGCCCTGGAAGTTTCTTGCAATTCAGTTCAATTTGGGGCATTATTAAATAGTGTTTCCTAAGTAAAGATTTCAGAAACAGTATAAAGAATCATGCGATGATCTCAAAGCAAATGGAGAGAAAAATTCCACAATGGAATTTTGAACATTTTAGACTGGGATGTTATGTAATAAGAGAGGCTCTATCCAAAAACAACTAAATGTGCGACTAAGTAAGTAGTTTTAGACAACCAACGAACAATTATTTCCCCATTTGCCTACTGTACGATTTTGCTTGCCAACTATATTTGGAGAATCACCCACCTATTGAACTTAAATTTGCTTCTCCAGATATGAGTGTCAATAAATGAAAGGAACTCTGGCTGCAAAGGAAAAATTCCGTTTTTAATATTTGTATCTCTCAAAAGAGAAATGAATCTATGGAATAAAATGTGTTGCACCTGATATTTAGAGAGGAAATGTTTAACGTAAACATTTTTTCTGGACTGGTTTTGTATGTTAAATTAGTGATCACACATGTTGTATAGCCAAGTTAGTGTCATAAATCTCTCCAATGTCAACACCATCTGGGCATCCGTGCCCACTTGAGAATTCCATGTGTCATTTTGTACCTGCCACAGCTTCATCCTCACACCACTCAGCATCTGCCCTGAGTTAAATGCTTCCTTTAAAAATCACAATTAATGTGAACATCCTGAGTTGTGAGTAAAGAATTTGTGAAAAAAAAAAAAAATTGTCACACATCCCAAAATATAGCCTGAGATGTCATTGAACAGATGTTGAACTAAAATAAGTGTGATAAGATAAGGAAACAAAAATACTGTATTTTGATGATTTCACTTGGCTGATTTTACTTCTATTTTTTATTTTGTTCATAACTGTTTATGAACATTTTTTTCCTAATCAATTTTAGAAAATAACTGTGCTAAGAATCAAGAAGTGGCAGTGTGAAAATATAATTGGAATAAAGTCTATTTGTTTCATAAACTATATAAGAAGAAATTCAGAATTGTCATCTTATGCAGTCAATTTTCACTGCCTTGGGAGCCTATAGCGATATTCCAGACTATCTGGAAAAGTCAGATACTTTCATTGCATTCTAAAGATGATATTTCTGGGGCAGCACCTGTGGCTCAGTGGGTAGGGTGCCAGCTCCATACTGCCAGCAGTTTGGCAGTGGCTGGTTCAAACCCGGCCGCTGCCAAACTGCAACAAAAAAATAGCCGAGCATGGTGGCGGGCGCCTGTAGTCCCAGCTACTCAGGAGGCTGAGGCAGGAGAATTACCTAGGCCCAGGAGTTGGAGGTTACTGTGAGCTGTGTGACACCACAGCACTCTACCAAAGGCAATAAAGTGAGACTCTGTTTCTACAAAAAAAAAAAAAAAAAAGATGATGTTTCCCCTAGTCCGGTAGCCATTCAGCAGTCCATACCACTTACTCAGTACTCACAACTCACAAATAATTTGGGGGCAGAATTCAAAATAGTGTAGGATACCTGTATCTTTCCAAAGGAGCTTATAAAATAGTAGGTATACTGGAAATTGAAGAGTCATCAAATATGAAATATAGTTACCTTGTGGTCCCTGAAATACACTTCTAGGGGCAGAATCATTAAGGTAGACTGATGCTGGGTGTGCATAAGGGCAAATAAAATGACTCACACTTGAAAAATGTCAAATGGAATCTGGGTGATAAAAACTCCTAGATTATAATTCCAGGAAATATGACTTTTCCTCAATAAACATTAATTTTATTTCTTGATAGTGATAACAGTGGTCCTTGGAAGAAGTGAAACTCTGAGAAGTAAAGTAACTGTGCTCAGGGTCTTATGAGTATAATCTGAGGCAGAGAAAAAAATATTTAAAAGTTTGTATTATTACAGGTTTTTAATTTTTATTACAAAAGTGATATGCGATCAAATTTGAAAACGTAAGAAATATGAAAAGAAATCCAGAGAGATGGAGAGAGTGAACATTAAAGCTAATGTCACTTTCTTGAGAAATCACTATATCTCAAATTGGGCAATTTAATTTGTGCATCTAACAGTCTATTACGAGTGTTCCTCATGTCACAAATTTATCCTTGAAAATATAATTTTCAATGGCTACTTAGTTATCAGTCATTTTAATCCATTAGCAGAATTTAGTTCTTTTTTAAAATTCTGAATTTCTTATTTAAAAAATTCTAATGGAAAGATTGATATTTGGCTTATATCTAAATACATTTCTAACTTATGATTACATTTTTCATTAGACTCAATGTTGAATTTATAAGAGTTTGAAATATGAGTTATGACAAATCATATCTTTTCCAGAATTGAAAATAATAATAATATTTTTGATATATTAAAAATATATTAATTTGATAGGTGAAAAGTTACTCTTATTTTAATTTTCCTTTCTTAATTATTATTTGCCATTTGTATTCTCATTCTTCTCTTACGTATATTTATATGTTCTTTATATCTTATATATATTTATTTATTAATATTTCCGTTTTCAATCTCACACCTAAATACATGATAATATATTATGAAAGATACATAGTTATCTGCTCTCTCTAACTTCAAGAAAAGGAACACATAAACTAGAGCTTAAATGCATGACTGTATCTATTTTTTCTAAAACATTCGAGAATGTGTATATGTTGTTTGTTTACCTGACTACCTCTTTCTGTAATATGCCACGCAGATACCTTATTATCTACTTATACCTTACCCTATTTTACACATTAATTTTATATGAGCATATAATTTTAAAATTTTTCGTAGATTTTATAGGGTCTTTCAAGGGACCTAAGCACAAACCTTCTCAGAGTTCTTAAAAAAATAGCCTTTCTGCGTTTTACTCAAGACACCTTCAAAAAACAAACTGTATTCTTTTATTATTATTTTTTTCCTTAATGTACATAAACTACTTCTTTGCCATTTAAAGTTGGATGTCATAACAGAACTTCAGAGTGAGCCCCAAAGCCCTTTAATAAAAAAAAATAATAAATAAGTTCATTTAGTTGAACATTCTATCATTATTGCACAAACTAAACCATCAACATAAGCATGGTTGGATTACAGTTATACAAGTTACTAAAGTACTGTATGAGGAAAATACTCCAAGTAACATTATTAAGTTTTGTAAATGATTCTTTCTTTCTTTTTTTTTCTTTCTTTCTTTCCTTCCTTCCTTCCTTCCTTCCTTCCTTCCTTCCTTCCTTCCTTCCTTCCTTCTTTTTTCTTGTTTTTTTCTGAGACAATGTCTCACTCCACTGCCCGTGTTTCAGAGCAGAACATCATCCTGGCTCACGGCAACCTCCATCTCCTGGCCTCCAGCAATCCTCCCAATTCAACCTTCCCAAGCATCAGGTTACAGACTTGAGCCACAACGCCCAGTCTGTAAGCAAAGTCTTTAGAAGGATTTTCCCAAGAGTGATCCTGAGCTGATCATTTTTGTTTTGTTTTATGAATTATAGCCCTCTTTTTAACAACTTAAAAAATGGATTTATGGATTTATGAATTTAATTATTGAAATTAATTAATAATTTCAAGTTAACATTTTTGTAGTAATTTTTACAGAACTCACTTGTCTTTTTGTCTAACTATTTATAAGATTTGGCAACAGTATGACAAGATTACAGTTATTTATGCTTATAATATTTTTGGCCCCATTGTAAGAGTGATACATAATTTATTATTCTTTAATTATAGACCAGAATCAGAGTGTAAAGAACTTGTCCTAAATGGCAAAGCAGAATCAGGCTTTTATATCTGGTAAACATGACCCATTAACTTTTATTTTAATAACTTCCCTGTTGGACTGGTAGTTTTTTGGTCCATTTCTTCTCTGTTTTCTTTCCTAAAACTTATGGATATGGGAGTTTCCCAATTGCTATTTATCTCTTTGCAGTTCAGTATGTCTTCTAATAATCATGTTAGGAAGGGTAAACACACAATGCATCTTGTGGATGCTTTTGTATTTCATAATATTGTTCTATTGCTTTTCCATCAGAGTACTTGATGTTTATTATAATAATCCTGGGAATGAATCACACTATTTGTATAATAACAGGCAATTGACCTGTCTGAAAATCAGTTCTTCATTTACAAGTGGTAAAACTAATATTCATCCAACTTGCTGGATTGTTTTAAAGATTTAATTATATATTCTTCATAAAGAAGACATATAATCAACTGTAGATTACAATGATTATTTTTCTAAAGGATTATTATCATTATTATCCAAAAAGTAACACAGCTGTTGTTGGTGACATTAAGTGTTTTCATTAATCTTTTGATAGAGAATTTTTCAATTATTCGTCAAATTCGGCAAAAATTTCTCCATTTGTGTCAAGTAATATAAATAAGAGAAACCTGGGTCTACCTGGATTTTGCTTTTTTTTTTTTTTTTTTTTCTTTTCAGGGGAAGTCTCTTAAGTGGTGGATTATTATTATTTTTTTTAATCATAGCTGTGTACATTAATGCAATCATGGGGCACCATATAATGGTTTTATATACAATTTGACATATTTTCATCACACTGGTTAACATAGCCTTCCTGGCATTTTCTTAGTTATTGTGTTAAGACATTTATATTCTACATTTACTAAGTTTCACATGTACCCTTGTAAGATGCACTTGTAAGATCACCAATTACCCTCCCTCTACTCACCCTTTCCCCTCCCTTCTCCTCCCTTTCTCCATTCCCCATATTCTTAGCTTATAAGTGGGTTATAGCTTTCATATGAAAGCCATAAATTAGTTTCATAGTAGTTTCATAGTAGGGCTGAGTACATTGAATACTTTTTCTTCCATTCTTGAGATACTTTACTAAGAAGAATATGTTCCAGCTCCATCCATGTAAACATGTAAAGTCTCCATCTTTCTTTAAGGCTGCATAATATTCCATGG
>CAUYPK010009004.1:0-21347 GCA_963574355.1 Loris lydekkerianus | reverse complement strand
AACAAAGATGTTAGAGATTTAAATGAGATCCTAGAACAACTGTGCTTTATAGACATATATAGAGTGCTCCATCCCAAAGATAAAGAATATACATTCTTCTCATCGTCCCATGGAACATTCTCCAAAATTGATCATATCCTAGGACACAAAACAAACCTCAACAGAATCAAAGGAATTGAAATTCTACCTTGCATTTTCTCAGACCACAAGGCACTAAAAGTGGAACTCAACTCCAACAAAAATCCTCAACCTCACACAAAGGCATGGAAGTTAAACAACCTTATGCTGAATGACAGTTGGGTGCAGGAAGAAATAAAAAAGGAAATCATTAACTTCCTTGAGTATAACAACAATGAAGACACAAGCTACCAAAACCTGAGATCAAAGAAACAAGCACTGAGATCAAGCACTGAGATCAAGAAGGAAAAAAAAAGAACAAGAAAAGAAAATGGTGACTAATCTTCACATAAATTGATTTTAATTTTGACCAAGTATATTACTTAAACATTAATTTTCAACTCAACATGTTAATATGTTGTTTAAGATATTGTGTCCTCATTTATAAGTTACCTATATTTGTAATTTCTCCTTTATAATAATACATTTTCTCCAACTTTAATGTTGGGTATACCCAGATCAACTAGAATGATTTTGATGTTTTTCTTCTTTTTTTTATTGTCTATGAGATTTAGCATGATCTTTTTTTTTGAAATTATCTTTTACTTTCATTTATAAATATTAGTTATCTATTTTCTGATACTTAAAAAAAATAAGAAATTAACTGATGACTCCATACTGAATCTCAAAGCATTCTATAATAGACATAATCTTATTTGACAAAGTGAATGTTACTTTCTTTGCATTATTATTATTATTGCTTAATATTTCAATGTAGCAATTGTCTGATTCCTTTTCTGAATGTATTTATGTTTGTTCGCTCTTTACAAGGTTTTTGCTTCTAATCCTTACCTTAAACATTGTTATTGTTATTATATTTTAAGTCTTTTTAATTTTGTGAAGGCAAAAAAACAAAACAAAACATGGAAACCTAATTAACACATGTATATGTAAAAATAAAAAAAAATTTAAAGAAAAAAAAGAAGTCAAATTATCCTTGTTTACAGATGACATGACCCTATATTTATAAAAATATTAAGATTCCACCAAAAAACTGTTAGAATGGATAAATGAATTCAGCAAAATTATAGGACATGAAATCAACAAAAACCTGTGGCATTTCTTTACACCAACAGCAAACAATCTGAAAGAGAAATTAAGGAAGTAATCACATTTACAATAGCTACAAAAATAATTTAAGATAAATTCAACCAAAGAAGTGAAAGATCTGTACAATAAAAATTATAAAGTACCAATGAAAGAAATTGAAGAAGACACAAAAAATAAAAATAGATACCATGTTCATGGATTGGAAGAATTAATATTGTTAAAATGTCTAAAGTGATCTATCGATTCAATGCAATCCCTATCAAAATACCAATGTCATTCATCACAGAAATAGGAAAAAAAAAAAATCCTAAAATTTGTATGGAGGCCAGGCATGGTGGCTCACATTGTAATCTTAGAAATTTGGGAGGCCAAAGCAGGAGAATCACTTGAGGGCAGGAGTTTAGCACCAGTGTAGGCAACATAGCTAGACCCCATCTCTACAAAAAATAGAAAAATTAGCTGGCCATAGTGGCATGTGCCTGTAGTCCCAGCTATTCATGAGTTTGAGCCAGGAGGATCACATACAACGTAGGAGTTTGAGGTTGCAGTAAGCTTTGATATTGCCACTGAACTCTATCCCAGACAACAGAGTAAGAGCTTATCTCAAAAAGTCTCAAATAACCAACACAATACTAAGTAAAAGGAATAAAGCTAGAGGTATCACAGTATCAAACTTAAAGATATACTACAAAGCTATGTAACCAAAGTAGCATGGTACTGGCATAAAAACAGACACACAGACCAATGGAACAGAGTAGAAAACACAAAATTTCCATTCAAGGCCAACATGGACTATTGTCAAACACTCTGCATCATAATGAAAAGAGGATTATCATTTCTGAAGATTTGGAAACGCACGCCACTGAAAATGCTTTGATGAGAAAAAGCAGAAACACTTGTTGAAAAATATTGCTTTAGGTGTTTCAATAAAATAAAAGCAGGTGGCCACATTCAGGTAATTGGAAGAGTCCTGATACCCAAATGTGATGTAAATAGAAATGAAAGGAATGTTAACTAAGAAAGAATTCATTGCAAAGAAAAAATTTCTTGCAGAATGAACTTGCGAAAAAATGGGATTCCTGATGCCTGAGGATACACTTGAAAATTGTGCTTACACCATAAAAACAAAACTAAAATCCCCAAAAAGATATAAGAGATGATGATAGATGTAGAAAATGATGAACAAAATCTAATGTAGGAATCAAAGCCTTTTATTGTAGAGATGGGGAGAACAAGTGAGACAGAAGTAATAATCCAAGGTATAAGAGAAGAAAAGTTTCCTGAGTAGAAAAAAGAGCTCAGATTGTATATTGAGGGAACTTACTGATTTCTAGCAAACTTAACTTAAAACAAAGTTATATCTACCTATATCCTGGACAGACTCACATTTCCAGTTAAATTATAGACATATTCATTTACCTTTAATCCTTTCTAAACATTTAATGGGACATAAAATATTTTTTAAGAGAAGTAAACCCACAATCTCAAAGAAAATGAGGGAGCAGATGAAGGAAACAGGAGACGACAGGTTACAGGAAAAAAGAGGCCCAATAGAGAGAAAGAAATACTCAAACATCCAAACATCCATAAGAGAGGAAGAGCTTTATTTCAGCCTGCAGACCCATGGCGGACTAAGTTCCCAAAATGGCCAAGCTCCCCAACTGACTCGGTCTTTTCCCTTTTATCTACAGCCAAGGGTTTCTTGTCCACGGGTACCCTTCTCATTGCTCAGTTTGAATTGAGCTGGAGAAGGGAGGTCCAGGCTTTTACAAAAATACAGGCTTTTACTAAAGCAGAAGCAAGCATTAGTTTCAAGGTCCCAGGAAGTTAAGTTTCTATAAATTCCTAAGAGCTGAGTCACCACTGGGGAGGACTTTGCAGGAGTGCCTGTGGGTTTCTGTGAGAAGACTTTTGTTCTTTCAGACCTTACTTTTCCCAGGGAATCCTATTAACAGCAGATAAAATTGTCAACAAAATTTTGGAAGCTGAAAAACAGAGGGACTAGAGGTAACTATTTTAGGAGACCAGACAGAGAAAAAGGTTAAATGCCTATGGAGTGAGTGTAATGAGAAAAAGGTAAAGAACTCTGGAAAGTTCGCCCAGGGTTTGGTGCCAGCAGCTATCCCTGAAGATGGGGCTGAAAGCACGAAGTAGGTTGAAAGTATGAGGACAGACACTTAAATCTCCTCTTTCACAATTTACAACTTGTAACATTCCTTCCTTCACAAAAGGTAAAAAGTTTACTCTCTAGAGAAATTAATGCTGACCTTGGACTCACTGATACAGGCATAGCTAAGCCTGAGGGTAGTGTGGTGAAAGCCAACGGATGAGCTCCTTGCTGTTTATCTACTGTGCTCTGACAACCACAAAGCCAGACCTTCTAGGCAGAAGATTGCAGGAGTTATTTACAAGGGCAGAATTCACAAAGCCTAAATTATTGACCATGTGGGTCTTTACCGAAAAGTTTGCTGACACTTGCTTTAGGCCATAGAAATTAAAGGGTATCTGAAAACTAATCTCTGCAAAGTTTAATTTACTTTTACTTGTTTATTTATTTTTGAGACAATCTCACTCTTGCCTAGGTTGGAGTGTAGTGGCACCATCATAACTCACTTCAGCCTCAAACTCTTGGGCTCAAGTGACCCTACTGCCTCAGCCTCCCAACTAGTTGGGATGATAGGCACACAGCACCTGGCTGATTTTTTATTTTATCTTTTATTTTTTTTTGCTATTTTGCCCATGCTGGTGTGGAACTCTTAGCCTCAAACAATCCTGCTTTGGTCTCCCAAAGTGTTGGGATTATAGGCATGAGCCTCTGCACCTATCTCTAAGTTTGATTTAAGAATTCCATTAGTTCTTCTTATAATTTCTGAAGTTTATCAATAATAAAGATGGTAGAGTTTATCAAGCCATTTTACTTCATAGTTAGGGCAGGTTTTCTTGAATTTATTCTTATTCGGGGTTTATTAAAGTTTTTGAATCTATGAATTTATAACTTTCACTAAATTTAGGCAGTTTTTGGCCATTATATCTTCAAATATATTTTCTGCACCAGTCTCTTTCTCCTCTCCTGGAATTTCACTGACATGAATTCAATCCTTTTGATATTATCTGAAAGGTTCTTGTGATGATACTCATCTTTCTATTCTTTATTTTTCTTTTTTCTTCACATTAAAAATTTCTATTGATTCAAATTCAAGTTCACTGATGGTTTGTTTAGTCATCTCTACTAAATATTTTATTTCAGATGCCATATTTCTCAGTTTTAAATTTCTATTAGCTTCCTTTTTTATATGTTATAAATAATTATAATTCTTTGCTGAGCTCTATCTTACCATTCATTTCAATAATGTTCACTTTCACCTTCTGGAAGATAGACACTATAGCTGCCTTACGGCAATTGTCTAGTAATGTCAACATCTTGGGGTTGATATCTATTAATTTCTTTTTTCCTTGAGAACTGGTCACATTTTCTTAATTCTTTTTATTTATTTCTTTTTTTTGAGGCAGAGTCTCACTTTGCTGCTGAGGAGGGTGGATTGCCTGAGCTCATCAGTGGGAGATCAGCCTGAGCAAGAGCGACTCCTGGATTCAAAACAGTTGTAGACACATGTGCAGGAAGAGCCCAGCATAAAAGAGTCTGCCATAGGGGTACCTTCAGGGGTCTAAAATTGTAATTACATTAGATTCCTCACAACTTCAGCAGTTTACTATGTTGGCCAGGAGAAGGCTTGTTAAATGTAATTTAATTTAATTTTATTTTTGAGACAGAGTTTCACTTTGTTGCCCTCAGTAGAATGCCATGGAGTCACAGCTCACAGCAACCTCAAACTCTTGGGATCAAGCGATTCTCTTGCCTCAGCCTCCCAGCATGTGGGACTGCAGGCACCTGCCACAGTGCCCGGATATTTTTTTGTTGTAGTTATCACTGTTGTTTGGCAGGCCCAGGCCAGATTCGAACCTGTCAGCCCCAGTTTATGTGGCCAGTGCCCTACCCACTGAGCTACAGGCACTGGTAGTTTTTGGAGACAAGGTCTTGCTCTTGCTCAAGCTGATCTTGAGCTGGTGAGCTCAGGCAATCCACTGACCTTGGGCTCCCAGAGTGCTGGGATTACAGGCATGAGCCACTGTGCCCATCCTACATTTTCTTAATTCTTAATATGATATTCATAATTTGGGATTGTATCTTAACACATTCTATAGTAAGTTTTTAGACTCTTGGTCCTATTTAAAGCCTCTGAAAATTTTTGGTTGCTTTTATTTTAGCAGGAAGTTAACACTGTTAGATCCAAAGTTCTGTGTCACTTTCTGTGGGCAGTAGTTCCAATAACTTCAGTTTTCAAAGTCTTTGCCATGTTGCGCCTGTTCCTTGCATGTATTACTCAGAGGTTAGCCTGGGCCTAAGGTGATGGTTTATATGGCAGTTCTCAAAAGTTTTGCTATACCTTTTTCCTGTGCTTTAAAAATAGATTGCTTGGGGGCAAGTATGGACTTGCATTAATTCAAATGAAACTTGGGGATCCCTTATTCTCTTTTCCCTACTGTAGGATTTTCTATACATTCTTGGTTTCCCAGGAGCCACTTTTACCTGTCCTCTGGTAATGAGTGAGAGTTTAATCTCTTAGAGTTGTGGCCACCATCATCATACAATGTAATTGGTTCTACCCTCAGAACAAATTGGTTAGAAAAATAGGGAAAAAATACCAGGAATCTACCACTCCCTTTCATTTCACACCTCAGGGACCTCTTTTCCCAGTTCCTTCAGAGAGACAGGTTTTGTCACAGAGTTCAAGGTTTCTGGACCACTGCCATGGTGACAGTTGAGCTACATGACCTGGGCAGACCTTGGGCATGCTTTGGAAAGACAAAAAGAGAAAAATAAAACCAAGGATTTTCCCTACAGCCTCTAACATGAAGGGTCCTTCTTTTTCCAGACCTATGGCCAGAAAGATAGGGAATTTCTCAGAGTTTTTGCTACCTGAGCAAAATGGAAAATAAAGGAATGAAAACCCAGGAAACTCACTGCCTCCACTTTCCTCCCATCCACCTGCTACTTCTACTTGTCAGAGCTCACAGGTGGTTGCAATAACAAAAATGTAAGATAAGGTGCAACTTGGCTAGAACTACACAGTTTTTGTTTTGTTTTGTTTTGTTTGAGACAGAGTATCACTTTGTTGCCCTTGGTAAAGTTCGGTGGCATCATAGCTCACAGCAACCTCAAACTCTTGGGCTTAAGTGATCCTCTTGTCTCAGCCTCCAGAGTAGCTGGGACTGCCAGGCTAGTTTTCTATTTTTAGTAGAGATATGGTCTCGCTTTTACTCAGGCTGGTCTTGAACTCCTGAACTCAAGCAATACACCCTCCTCCGCCTCCCAGAGTGCTAGGATTATAGGTGTGAGCCACCATGCCTGGACTTCAGGCAGTTTTTGTCTTAAATCCTGATTTTGGTAAACAAAAGAGCTCTCATAGCAGTTTAATTAAAATTCGGAGAATTCTAGACAAAACTATTCCTTTTGTGCGTCTTGTTTTTATGGTTTGAATGAGCAAATCTTTGTAATACCTCAGGACCATCTTAGCAAATTCAAATACAGTTTATTCATAAAAGACATCTTTATACTTTTTGAAAAAATGGGGCCTGAATTTGGGATAGGCAAAATTAAGAATAATTATTAAGAAGAAAAGCTGTAAGTCATAAATATCTAAAGTTAAGAAATATTTGTTGGCAATATACAAAGCAATAAACAAAATGTCTCACACCTGTAATCCCAGCACTGTGGGAGGCTGAGGAGGGAGAATTGCTTGAGCTCAGGAGTTCGAGACTCGCCTGAGCGACAGTGAGACCCCGACTCATGAAAAAAATGGAAAAACCCAGCCGGGTGCCGTGGCGAACGCCTGTAATCCCAGCGGCTTCTGGAGGCTGAGGCAGCCGGGTCTGCCCGCAGCCCGAGTCTGACGTTGCGGTGAGGTACCAAGCCCACTGCACTCTGCTGAGGGGCATAGGGTGGGACCCTGTCTCAACAACAACAACAACAACAACAACAACAACAAAGAAACAACCTTTCTTCAAAAGTAAGGAATCTCTTTAAAAAATGATTTTGAATATATGTCCACAAGTACCAAGAGGTGTCTGTGACCCAAAGAAATATCTGCTATTCTGGGCATGAAATAACTTGGTTATTTTACAGAAAAAAAAAAAGATCAAAGTTCTAACTGTATTCCTTAACTCCTTTTGTACATTTAAATAATGGTTTGCAGTATTTAGAAATATACCTTATTATACATATACAGATAAATAAATCTGTACACAAATAAATATATCTGGAGCTTTCAAATATAATTAACATGTCAATATATTATTATCATTATTTTTTTGAAACAGAGTCTCACTCTGTTGTCCTCAATAGAGTGCCCTGGCAACATAGCTCACAGCAACTTCAAACTCTTGGGCTCAAGCTATCCTCTTGCTTCAGCCTCCTAAGTAGCTGGTACTATAGGTGTCCACCACAATGCCCAGCTAGTTTTCTATTTTTAGTAGAAATGGGGTCTCACTCTTGCTCAACCTGGTCTCGAACTCCTGAGCTCAGGCAATCCACCCACCTTGGCCTCCCAGAATGCTAGCATTATAGGCATAAGCCACCATGCCTGGCCAACATATCAATATATTAAATAAAAAATACAATATCATAATTAAGTAACCATTTAGAAAAACTAAGACACGTAATTTTCCTAATAAACACAAATTATGTACTATCTTATATTTAGATTTCTCTGCAATTCTTATACCTAGCATACTCGACCACCTATATTAATTATCTTTAACTAAAATAACCAACTTTTCTCTCCAGGCATAAGAGAACACCACAAGACAGAAAACCAAGAACTGTTAAGCTAGTTTGTTTCACAGGCACTCATTACATGTTATCTAATTCATTTGCACATTTTTGCACATTTGTTAGTATATTGGTATTCTAAGAAATGACAGTATATAAAAATTATGTTTACTGAGTAGTATTTTTGTGTTGGTTTCTTAAAAGTAGTTCAGGCATCTGAAGATTATTTAGTAATAACTTCATCATTTATTTAAGCTCTTAAAGTTAGTGAATAACCTAGAAACTGCAACCTTTACTAACGTGTTACATATTTATGATTTCTAGAATTATAAGAATTTCGTGGCTAGGTGTGGTGGTGTGTGCCTGTAATCCCAAGCTACTTAAAAGGTTGAGGCAGGAAGATTGTTTCAGGGCAAGGGACAAGCCTGGGCAACACAGCAAGACCCTGTCTCTTAAAAAACAAATCTGTGTTGTCATTATTTTTTATGTAGTAAACTGAATTTTAGAGACTCTGAATCATGCCTAAAACTCTTACTTTATCTTTGAACTAAATCTATTTCTTCTTATCCATAACATTAGTAACAGGGGCCATTATATAAATATACTTTTAAGTGTTCACAAAAGGGAAACGCTAATAGTTTAATAACTCTTTCTTTCTTTGAGTCTTTCAGAGACATTTATTTACTTTAAGTGACAAATAAAATTATATATATGTTGTTTTGAAATATGTACAGTAATACATTATGAAATGGTTAAATTGAGCTAATTAACATACATACTACCTTACTTACGTTTTTGAACATAATGACTGAGTGACTTTTTATTTCTCAGTTAATCTTTAAAATTTTCCAAGATAGGAAGAAGGATGGAAAGGAACAGAATAAAACTAAGGAGAAACTGGCCTTAGACAAATATGAATATTAGAAAAGGCTAATTATATTCCCCCTATATGGAGAGGAGAGAAAGCTTAGATGTAGAGAAACCCATTTTGACACATAACTATACAACAGAGTTAATATAGCTGATTTAAATAATAACTCTGACAATTTTATCAAGTGGTACAATTAAAAAGACAGAACTTACCAATCCCTGGCATACAGAAACAAAGATGTGTGATCTGCAATATCCCCTTATCAACTAAGACAGAACTTAAGGAAACAAAAGTTACTGGCCAGCACTCTGGGAGGCTGAGGTAATGGTATGCAGTAAAGAATGAATATATATATATCTCCTTAAGGCGGATCACTTGAGCTCAGGAATTTAAGACCAGCCTGAGCAAGAGTGAAACCCTGTCTCTACTAAAAATAGAAAAAATTAGCTGGGAGTCGTGGCTGGTGCATGTAGTCCCAGCTACTTGGGAGGCTGAGGCAGGATGATGGCTTGAGCCCAGGAGTATGAGGCTGCTGTGAGCTAGGCTGATGTCAGGGTACTCTAGCATGGAGCAATAGAGTGAAACTGTCTCAAAAAAAAAAAAAAAAAAAAGAAAAAGTTACTTAGACGTTGAGGGTTCAGGTCCTGGCTGGCATAGCAACTTTCTAAATTCCTACAACTACTAAAAAACCACACTCTTGCTAAGCTCCCTAACAGTAGGAGCTATCAGATCCTTCCTAACTCTGATTTACAACCTAGACCACTATAACTCTGACTGGATAGAGGACCAGCCTTATAAACATTTCCTTCTGATAAGCAATGGTAGATTTTGGGCCACTTTCACCCAGATTATGGAAGCTGAGCACAAACTGTCTTTGTGTCCTACTGTTCACCTTTTGACATAAAGAGCCAAATTCCACCTCATTTTAATGCTAAAAACTCACCCCAAAGTTAACTTGAGATATATGTCACATATATCATTGCACATGCCCTCTGCTCCCCCTAATAAATGTGTATAGCTTCTGACACACACCCCCCAACACTGGCTGAATATGTGTGACTCTATTGTGTGAGGCAGGCTGTCACTGATGATGGCTGGCAAGACCTCCCAAATTGGGCTGACAAAACCAAATGAATTAGTCCCCAAAGACACAAAGATAAGCTGGAGAACAGCTAAGCATGGTGGTACATGGGAGGACCAGCTTTTTGGGAGACTGAGGTAGGAGGATTAGAGAGCAGTTTAAGGCCAGCCTAGGCAAAAAAGTAAGATTCTGTCTCTTAAAACAAACAAACAAACAAACAAAACAAATAACAACAATAACAACAAAAATACTGTTGAGGTAAGCTAAAATAAAATTGAGGAAGAAGTCCTCATAAGGCTTTGAAATGGTGACCTGAGACAAAGTCTGTCCAAAAGACACCAACCATACTAAGAAGGGGTTTTTAACTCCTTAGCACCTTGGGTATGGTCATGGGGACCACCCTATTGAGACCTTACCCTCACCTTTTGACAGTTCTCTGAAAGACAGATTAATGGGAGAAAGGCACACAAATTTATTTATGTGAGGGGGTGGGGAAGATTATAGAATGATTATTCAATAACCTTCTGTGGTACCCTTTACATGGGGAGGGAGGAGCTGGGGAATATAGGCAATTCTTTTGAGAGGCAGTAAATGTTTAGAAAGAATGAATGGACCATGAGGTAGGTGGCAGACTCTGTGGGAAGGTGAGAGGTGGAGCTGCACAGGCTGTCTTATTACGCAGATGGAACCCCCCAGGTAATCTCTCGGCCCTGCCCTCAGAAAAACAGATGAAAAGTCTAATCTTTACTAGTTATTTGATGAGATCCTTAGAGAGAGAGTTTAAGACAATTTTCTTTTGGAAAGGAGATTTCTTTGTTAGATAAGGAAACTCCACAGAGAGTACCTCCTTGCTCTTTGATTGTGTGTGTGACTAGACAGGGTTAACAGGACCTTTATTCTGAGGCAACTTCTCTCAGTAGGTCAAAGCACTAGTATTTGGGGTATCACTTTCTGAGTCCCAGCACCCTCAAGAACTTCTTACTCCCCCTTCCTCTCCCTCTCTTCCCCTCTAAATCCTTCCTATCTTTCCTTCTCATCCCTCAGGACTGCATGTGCACACACCCACAAAGACCAAAAAATCTGTGTAGAGAAATGCACCCACACAGACGTTTATACCTAGAAACACATATGGTCAGGTTCTGAAGACCCATCTCCGTAGTTCTTGTCCATGTGATGCAGAAACACATATTCACAAGGAGATATTCACAACCTGTTTCCACATAAAGATAAGCTCTAAAACTTGAGGTCAAATACATACAAAATAAAATGCAACCAGAGTAAGACAAATAGTTTGGGAATCCTATTATCGTCACATATTATCATCACACTGAGACATTAGCAGCTTATGTATGTCAATTCCTGCATTTGGATCACTCCCTCTTCCAGCTCCACATAAAATCTCTCTGCTTCAAGGACCAGCTTGAATGCCATCTTCTATATGAAATTTTCCCAGATCACATCTGCCAAAAATAATCTCTCCTTCCCTTTATAGGAGATTTATATAGCAGTTTTATATAATATTTATAAGGAGGTTGTATGCCAGGCACACTGTTAGATACTTTGGGTATTATTGTATAGATACTTATTATTTTCTATTATGCTGAAAACATGCAACTTTCAAGTTATCAGAATTTATTTCTAGATAACATTTATAACCCCTACAATGTGTTATTCAATACTTAGCTTTTAATGGACACCATTGCTAACTAACAGGGAGAAAGCTAGGGCACACAGAGATGGCTTAGATTAGGAATGGTGGTGCTCAGTCTCCTCTGTTAAGAGGCTGGGGACTGTGATCTTTATAGCAGCCTGGTGTTTAAGGTTGTTCTTTCTGCCTCTGTAGCTAGTCAGGAGGTTAGAGACTGACTAGGAGGAACAGAGAGGCGAGAGAATTAGGAGTCAGCATTCCTCAGCTTTATAGATAAAGGATCCATTCTATCAAGCTTCTCTGAGCCAGTGTTTCCTTTGGGATGGACCCAGTAGGTAATTTAACTGCAAAGACATGGAGGCATAAGCCAGGAGGAATAAGCTAATTCATTAATTTACTCTGAAAAATATAACCCTGGTAGACTTCCACCTGCTGGTCTTGGCTCTTCTTATAGGTCTACTTACATTGCAAGGTCTATTCTACTCAGCAGGTGTTTGATGAACTTGTAATCAAGTCAGGGGTGTGAGTGGAACCTCAGGTGCTATTGTCACTGGATTGTGTGACAGCCTGATGCCTCTCTTGCAGCTGGGGAACATACCTGATGAGAGGAACCAGGTGTGCACGGGCACCTGGATGACACCAGACACCTTTGATCTTTGGCTTCTGTTTTAAAATTCCTTTTAGTGTTGTCATTCTTCTTTTAAAAAACTAATGGCCATGTGAATAGTCTACAATTTCAGACATCTTATTTATAATCTTACTAAGTGTTTGTATCTCCTCACCTTGAATGAAATGGAGATGGCAAGGCTTAGTGGAGTTTAGAATCAAACTTTTTATCCATCATTAAGTTGCTGTGGCCTTTGGCTAGTTACTTTTCTTGGTGGTTCAGTTTCCTCTTCTATAACATGGATAACAGTAGCTGGGTCTGGCTGGTGGCAAGCATTCAATGAGGTGATGCATGCAACTAGCCTGGTACCTGGTAATGGTGCTTTGTCAGGGTTAATTCCCTTTCTTCTTAAATCTATAGATCACCTTGGGGAGAATGACATTTAAACGATATTACTTCTGATCCACAAGGAAGGCATATGTTCTCCATTTATGGAGATCTTTACATTTTCTGAGAAGTATTTTATAGTTTTTGGTGCATAAGTCTTTCATATCTTTTGTCAGATTTATCTCTAAGATCATCATAGTTTTTGCTGCAATTGTGAATAGTATTTTTTAGAATTTCAAATTCTGGGCTCAGTGCCTATAGCTCAGTGGTTAGAGCACCAGTCACATACACCAGAGCTGGTGGGTTTGAACCCAGCCCAGGCCTGCAAAACAATGACAACTACAACCAAAAAATAGCCAGGTGTTGTGGCAGCTACTCGGGAGGCTGAGGCAAGCGAATCGCTTGAGCCCAAGAGTTTGAGGTTACTGTGAGCCATGACGCCATGGCACTCTAAATTTCAAATTCTGATTGTTGCAAGTACATAAAAATACACCTGATTTTTGTACCTCAATCTTATTCAACCTGGCTTAACTCACTTATTAGTTCTAGTAGTTTTTTAATAGATTGATTGCATGACATTTTCTACATAAATAATCACACTATCTGCAAATTAAGGCAGTTTTACTCCCCCCTTTCCATTATGGATGCCTTTTATTCCTTTTTTTATTTTCTAATTAAACTGGCCAGAACCTTCAGTGCAATGTTGAAAAGAATTGTTAAGAGTGGACATCCTTGCCTTGTCCCTGAATTTTTTACTAGTAGCATGTAAGGTTTTTTGTAGATAATTTTTATCAATCAGTAGAACATCTATTTTGTTTTGAGCCTGCTATAGCTTTTGTGAGGAAGTGGGTTGAGTTTTGTCAAATGTTTTTTTCTGTATCCATTTGACCAAAAAATAGGTTTTTCCTTCTTAGTTTGTTAACACAGTGGATTTCCATGATCAACTTTGAGTGTTAAACGAATCCTACAATTCCTGGGATAAACCCCTTAGTCATTATGTATCATACATTTTATATGTTGCTGGATTTAATTTTCTGTAATATTCTTAAGAATTTCTACATATGTGTTCATGAAGAATATTGGCCTATAGTTTTCTATTCTTGTGATATTTTTGGATTTGGTATCAGAGCAATGTTGGCCTTAAACAATGAATTGAGACGTATTCTCTTCTCTTTACATTTCTGGAAGAATTGGTATAGCATTTGTATCATTTCCTAAACTATTTGGTTGTGTTCACCACTAAACATAAGCCTGGAGTCTCTTTATGACAAGATATTTTTTTTCTAATAGGATTTTAACTACAAGTGCAATTTCTTTAAACAGCTATAAGGCTATTCAGGTTATATATTTCTTCTTGAATAAGTTTTGATTTTTTTTTTTTCAAATCCATGTCTTAGTCCATTTTGTGCTGCTATAAAAAATATCACAGGGTGGGTAATTTAAACAGAACAGAAATATATTCCCTCATAGTTCTGGAGTCTGGGGAGTCACCAGCCTCTGATGAGGGCTTTCTTGCTGCATCCTCACATGGCAGAGGATGGAAAGGTAAAATAGGGACAAATGCTACACCTCACACAGCAGAAAAGCAGAAGAGAGAGGACTCTTTTTATAGCAGCATTAGACTGTTTTGCCGTCATGACCTAAACGCTTCCCAAAATGTTCTACCTCCCAACACTGTTACACTAGGAATTAAATTTCCAACACATGAATTTTGAAAGTGAATATTCAAACCATGGCAGTCCACTTCATTTAAGTTGTCAATTTACAGACTTTAAAGTTTTCATATTACAAATTTATTATTCTTGCAGTATCTTTGGAATTTGTGGTAGCTCATTTCTCTTATTATTGATATTAGTAATTTGTGTCTTCTCTGTTTCCTTATTTTGCTATAACTTCTTTTTTCTTTCTCTTTTCTTTTATTTCTTTTTTTTTTTTTTTTTTCAGAGAGATCTCACTATGCCACCCTCAGTAGAGAGCTGTGGCATCACAGCTCACAGCAACCTCAGACTCTTGGGCTTAAGCGATTCTCTTGCCTCAACCTCCTGAGCAGTTGAGACTACAGGTGCCTGCCACCTGTATGTATGTATGTATATATATATATATTTTTTGTTGTTGTTGTTGTTGCAGTTGTCATTGTTGTTTAGCAGGCCCAGGCTGGGCTCAACCCTGTCAGTCTCAGTGTAGGTGGCTGGTGCCCTGCTCACTGAGCTATAGGTGCCAAGCCATTTCTTTTTTTTTCTGAGACAGAGTCTAGCTCTGTTGCCCTGGTTAGAGTGCAGTCTCACGGTCAAAGCTCATTGCAACCTCAAATTCCTCAGGTCAAGCAATTATCCTGGCTCAGCCTTCATAGTAGCTTGGACTATAGGCACACAGCACTATACCCAGCTAATTTTTTTTCTTGCAGAGATGGGGTCTGGTTATGTTTCTCAGGTCTCAAACTCCCGGGTTCAAGTGATCCTCCTGCCTTGGCCTCCCAAAGTGCCAGGGTTATAAGCATGAGCTATTACACCCAGCCTATTTTGCTATAACTTTTAAAATGTGGGCTCTGTGCCGATAGCTTAGTGGCTAGGGCACCAGCCACATACACTGGGGCAGATGGGTTTGAACCCAGTCTGGTCCTGCTAAACAACAATGGCAACTAAAACATCAACAAAAATATAGCCCGGCATTGGGCAGGCACCTGTAGTGCCAGCTACTTGGGAGGCTGAGGCAGGAGAATCGCCCAAGAGTCTGAGGTTGCTGTGAGCTATGATATTATGGCACTCTACTAAGGGTGACATAGTAAGACTCTGTCTCAAAAAAAAAAAAAAAAAAAAGATTGAAGGACACTGGCCTTGCTGAGGATCCCACCTATGAGTGTTGGTCAGTGGCTTGGCTAAATTATACTTTAGTTTCTTAACCAGGCTCTTTGAGTTCCCTTGGGTGTCCATAAGTGAAGCCCATACCCCCTGATATTGAATCAAATTTTGCACCAGGAGAGGGATGTAGTTTCCTCAGAGTATTACCATTAGAAGTTCTTAACAACATTGAGAACTGTTGCTCTTTGAAGGGAAGTTGCTCTCAAATAACCCCTGGTAGCCTAATACCCTATTGCTGAAGAATTATGTTTGATTTTTATTTTATATTAATATATAGGTTGCTGGATGCTATCTCTAGATTCTGATTCATTATTACGGGGTGAAACCAGGAGATTCATATTTTTAACAAGCCTTCTAGTGATTCTCATGGAAGGCCAGCGTTGAGAGCCACTTGAGCAGCTGACCTTTGAAAGCACCTGCCAGTGCTGAGACGTTGATGGACTAGTATTGGGAGGGCAGGTGCTGCCCTCTAGTGACTCTGACTATATTCTACATTTGATGGTCTCCCTGATAGGACTCTGCCGCTTCCCGGAGAACCTCCTGCAAATTTTAGCTCTTGGGCATTAATGAAGACGTTCACGTATAAAAGCATCGCTGCTGAATGGCAGCAACTATGTTGCTATGTCCCCAGCACCTTGGCACATCTAAGGTGTTTGCTAGTATTTTCCTAGTCTGAGACACAGTGAACCTGCTTTGTGAGGCTTCTGTGGAGGGACAAGACTCACATCAGTGGCATGTCTGTCAGGATTTTTCTTTACAAAGCTATATGACTCATGGTACTTATAAAGTGGTAGCCATGAAGAATTTCCTGAAGAAATTCTATTACAACTATGGCACTGAAGCCTTGTAATGAAAACAGGATCATTGGGTGGCGCCTGTGGCTCAAAGGAGTAGAGTGCTGGCCCCATATACCAGAGGTGGTGGGTTCAAACCCGGCCCTGGCCAAAAACTACAAAAAAAAAAAAAAAAAAAAAAAAAGGAAAGAAAACAGGGTCAGACTTAAGCAAGCTTAGTAAAAGCACCTTAGTAGAAACAAATGAAGAAAGCATATAGACCTCCAAAGTCCACAGAGGCCTTTCATGTACTTCATTGCTTTGTTTGCTGTTCTCTAAACCATGAGGCAAGAAAGGTAACTGTGATGATCCGTGCTCGTGTCATTAAAAAATGACAGATTTAATCAACTGTGTTCATTATGTGAATGTGCCCTTGTTTAGGGAAACACTGATTCCACTGTCCTATCCATACACACACCCTCCATCAGAGAGTACCAAATCAGTAAATAAATCTATAGAAAGACCTAGTCTGCAAAAAGATATACAAAGATCTGACAGTTCAGTTCACAAGCTCATCCTACAAAAAGTGCTGCATATCTTTGCTGAATATCACTACAGTTACCTTTGAAGTATTCCCCTTGGGAAGCTATGCACCAGTGCCAATGCCTAGACCACCCTTCAAAGCAATTCTGGAACTCTTTTTTGGGAATGACCATCAGAGCTGTGTGCTTATGTTGACAGCACTGTACAAACAACTTGATTAAGGTTTCATAACCTTGGTATATCAGTGTCTCATAGCTGTGTTCATATTGACACGTGGCAGAGTCTCACTGAGTCGTGTTCATTATTGTTGTTATGTGCTTTTGTGTACTGTACATAGCTGTGATGATTATTCCAGAAAAAGAATTCCAAAATTTCTTCAAAGGGTAGACTAAACACAAGAGTGAGTGCTTAGCTTCCCCAGGGAAATACTTTGAAGGTGACCCTAGTACTATTGAGCAATGAGGTATGTAGCAATTTTTCTAGGATGAGTTCACAAACTTAATTGTCAGACCATTTTGGAATCTGAAGTTGGCTCTAACTCCTCAGTCCCAAGACAGAGGAGCAAGGGTTGGGCGAGTGGCTGGACAGGAGCTCATAGCAGTTGGTTTTAGTGACTTAATGGGATGGCAGTGGGGTGGGTTATCTGCAAGATAAATAGTGCACTGATTAGAGCAGGTGCCAGATTTACAGAAGCTGGTGATGTCACCTAGGGCAAGAGGTCAGGCTAATGCGCCATAAGAACTGCTGTAGTCACATCAAGAGATGCAGCAGATGCAGAAAGCAGGTTGGTTTGGTAGGAGTCTTAAAAAGTAATAAAAGATACTTTGTAGGTATGTTAACTTGCTATTAAAAAGGTGATGCAAGCTTCTTTTTAATAAATTTTTGTTAACCTGTCATTCAATGCTCTTTGGTTGAAAAAGCCTTCTTGTTCTTGTATTATGGAATTTGCAAATTTAGAAAAGATGTTGAAATTACTCAACTTCATCTCATTTTCAGGTGAGAATCTTCTTAAATTATCTTTAATGTGAGGATCAATTCTCTTTAGACATAAGAAGGACATTTAAAAAAGTATTCACTAATATCTGTGTCAAATCATTTTCAGAATATTCTTCCTTGGAGTTAACAAAAAAATTCTTGTGCTAATGAATTATTCTGGGGGGGTTGTTTTTTTATTTGTGGTAAGATTTAGCATTTACCATGTTAAGTGTACAATTCAGTGTCATAAAGTACATTCACTTCAATATGGGATGGTTTTATTCATCATCTCAAGCAGAAACCCTGTACTCATTAAATAATAACCCCTTATTTCCCCCTTCTGCAGCCCCTGGTAAGGTTGGCTCTTGCTTCATATGAGTTAGTCTTGTTTTTGAAACTAGACCTTTAAAGTGTTTTGAGAGCAAGCAGGCAAAACAATCCGAATGTCTTTGTTCCTTTGATACTTGTAGAATCAAAAACCACTGACTTGATTCTACATGTGCTTAGGGCTAAGCACATGTTAAATGCTCACCAGTCCTGTTTATGGAGGACTGAATGCTAGAAGAAGGACCAAAAAACCTTTTCTGACATGTTGGGCCTACGACCACTCTTATCAAGGCAACAACTTCCCAAGGAAATTCAGACATCCTGGGGTGTTGGAGACATAGTATGTCACCAGGGGTGGTGTTAATATTAATGCATCAATCAGTGGTCATATGAGTGGTAAGTACTAGGGTTGAATGGGGGAAAATCCTATCCTGCTACAGGTGTTCAAATTCAGATTTTCACAAAACACCCTTTCAGCAAATCATTCCAACTATGGTGGACTTAACTGAAGAGCTACAAGATTGGAGCCTTTAATCAAAAGCCTTGTCAATAACTCATCTCCATAAATAGGCCAGATGCTATAAAATCTGTAGAGTCAATTCTGGAAAATCAAGCCTTGGACAGAGCTATAGAAATGAGCCTCATTTATGTGCCTTCATGAAAGGTATTATTTACTATTTCTTTTCATCCATCTCAAGCTGGACCACATAGACTGGGATGGATCCTTCTTTAACTCTCAGAAAGTTATTTAAAAGGACAGCAGTATCCTCTCCTTGACACAACGATGTGTGATCCTCTCCTTGAACTTCTTGATACTAACCACACATGATTGCCTATGACATTAAAATTCTGTTTCCAACAATTAACAATATGATGCCTGCCCTATCCTCTTATGTGTTTTTTAGTGTGCATAAAAACTCAGTAATCTGGGGATAGGTGCCAGACTAGTGTAGTGACTGAGGGAACTGAGTCATCGGGGTATAGGGAATAGTAACAGCATGAGAAAGTATATGCTGCCTATGACCTTTTCTCCCAGGCTGCATCCCCTACAGACAACCAAACACTCATATGAACACTGAATCACCACAGGAGCTTCTCTAAGACAAATAAAGGTCTGTGGTGCTATGCCTGCTTTGTGGAACAGGATGGCTTTGTGATGTGGTCTAGTGGTTAGGATCCAACTTCTGTGAGGCAGAAATGACAAGATCTAGAATGTCGGAGGCATTAGGTTCCAAGACACTGGAAGCCTAGGAAAAGGGATGGCTAGTGAGTTTTAGATCATGTTGGACCCTACATTTGTTCCGTGGGATGTTGCACATCCCTTATACACCTATGGATCCATCTGCATCGTTGCATTAATTATCTGGAGATTCAAAAAGAGCTTCCAAGAATTAAGGTCGGGACCTAACAGGACCTGTCACCGGGTAGGGAACCACTATGACCATGATTGAATCAATAAGCCTCAAACAAAATTTTATCTGTCCATTTTCTCTTGTTACCATCACCTTCTCCCCTTCCCCCCTTTTTAATGAAGTTTCCTCACTAAATCCCAGAATAGCTCCCAATTTAGGTGATTATTCTGGTTTATAGCTATTTAGGGCCTTTGATGGCTAAGGTCCTTTGGTTCCTAGAACCATCCATCCTTTAATCTGTTCACACTTTCCTCCTGTGTCATCCTGAACTCCCCGCAGAAGTGTCAAAGGAACGGGGGTGGAGGCATAGGGTATGGAAGAGCTTCAGAGTGAGTCAGAAGGGAAAGATAAAAAAAAAAAAAAAGATAAGGAAAGGAAGGGTAGAATATAAAATTGGAATACAGAAAAAGATTGGGAAATGTTTATGAGTTTGTTTCCATTTTAGACATGGAAAGAAAATGGTGTACTAGATTTACACTCTTATGTTTTTGTCTTTAAGTGTCATCGAAGACTCAAACAAAAGTCTAAAGAGAGAACATCAAGAGGTAAAGTCCAGATCTCTGCTGACTCGATTCTGCTGTGGGTGAGGTTCCCAGGGATCCTGACCCTCTACAACAGTGGTTCTCAACCTTCCTAATGCTTGTGTTGTTACAAATTGAACAAAGGGGTCATGATCCACAGGTTGAGAACGGCTGCTCTACAACCCCTGGTTCCAGGAGCTAGACGTGCTAACCACAGAAGGTGTCCAATACCCGCAACAATAATTTGTCACAGAAGACTTCCTTGGGTGGGAAATCAGAACCTAGGAACATTCCATAATTCTCTATCTTATCCTTCTGAGATGAAGAATGAGGAAGTAGGGCAGAAGTCCTTAACTGTATCATTTATTAGTTTTATAACCCTGTGGAAGTCATTTTATCTCTCAGTCTTTTCTCCATAAAATGGACATAACACTAATAATCCTTTCTCACTCACAGTATGGCTGTGAAGAGAAATGAAACAAGATATTAAATAACACATTATAAATGGTTAAGCTGTACACAGAGGTGGCTTAGAGCACTGACTGTTGGGGTTTTCAGTCACCTCTGTTTCAAAGGCCTTCAGCTTCTTATAGGATATCCCTGAATCCTCTCCTATTACATGTAACACCATATCCTGGTTCTTCAGCTGGGAGAACTTACCAGGAAGAAGCCAAGAAGCTGCAGAATCTGATCTCTGTCATGAAAAGGTGATCTTTTGCTCTTTAGTCTCCCAACTCCCAGCTTGGCCTTTGATGATTCCTCAGCTTGGCCTGGGACAGAGATGGAGAGGGGAATAATTACTGGAGGAAAACATACACAGTGACGGTTGGTTCACTCGTTGAGAAGATTGATGGGGCAAAGGAGGTTCAGACCTCTCAGGAAAGAAGAATCACCCAATTTTGCTTTGGAGTAGGGTCACATTAGTTCTAGAGTTCAGGATTCCACTCATGCATAATTCATAAAAGACATTAGACGGTGTTGCACTCAGCCATGAGACAAGTTATTGAATCAATAGGATGAATTTTGCATGAAGAAGTCATCTTTGTCATATTATCTTTATAGCTACACCCTTTCTTTTTTTTTTTTTTTTTTTTTTTTTTATTATACTTTATTTTATTTTATTTTATTTTTTTTTTATTTTTTATTTTTTATAATTTATTTATTTTTTTATTGTGGAGAAGGGGCAGGGAAAGAAGGCGGGGGAAGAGGTGAGTGACAGGGTCAGGCCAGTGGCATGGTACCACATTGGCTGTATCTAGGTAGAGGCAGTTTCAGGCCGGGCCTTGCT